>CAUYLG010012640.1:0-96253 GCA_963573385.1 Cacajao melanocephalus | reverse complement strand
ATGGTATCTCAATGTGGTTTTGATTTGCATTTCTCTAATGACCAGTGATGATGAGCATTTTTTCATATGTTTGTTGGCCTCATATATGTCTTCTTTTGAGAAGTGTCTGTTCATATCCTTCACCCACTTTTGGATGGGTTTTTTTTTTTTGGTGTAAATCTGTTTTAGTTCTTTTTAGATTCTGGATATAAGTCCTTTGTCAGATGGGTAGATTGCAAACACTTTTATCCAGGTCTATCTGGATCTTCAGTGATTAGATGATGCCTGCTGCCCACATTGCTGAAGGTGGGTCTTGTTTATTCAGTCTACTTAGTCAAATGCTAATCTTCTAGAAACACACACACAGTCACACCCAGAAATAATGTTTTACTATCAGAGCATCCCTTATCCCAGTCAAGTTAACACATAATATTAACCCTCACAAGCATCTATTATGGATGCTTAGGCCCTGGGGATACAGCAGCGATCAAAATCGACAAAAACTCTCCTCTTTGAAACTTATATGTGGTCTTCAAAATGTGCTCCACATACCCATTGGAGAACTCAAAGACATTCCAAGAAGCTGATGAAGGGTCTTAAGGGAATGTTTCTAGATTCACAACTTTGTATATACTCCACCCATCACCTCCACCATCAACATTATCACACATAGCACTCTCTGGCTTTAGAAAAGAAAAGATACATCTGTCACTCATCTCTTATCTTATTTTGAGGCATTGTTTCATGGAAGAAAATATTCTTAAAACCAACCACAAGGTTGGAGTTGATATCAAGAAAGTGAATGACCCCAGTTCTCTAGTTCTTACTGCTGGCTGCAACATAGAATCACCTGGGAAGCTTTAGAAATGTCAACAACCAGACTACACACTCCTCCCTCTCACGCACACACAGTCCCTGTGGCCCTGTCTTCCTCTTCTTTCCCTTTCTCTCCTTCGTTCCTCTTTAAAACATACCTACACACTTGTCACTGACTGAGAAGTTTTTTAATTAATGCTCAGTGATGACTAAAGGGGTAGTCACCTCCAATGATTACACAAGGTCCTCTTTAAAGAAATAACCCCTGACTGGTTAATTCCTGAGCTAAGTCAGCTCCAGCTCCAGGAGTCCAGCGATTGCCCCAGTTGGTTGGCTGCCCTAAACAATGTGTCCTACCAATGTTCTTTTCCTTTTCCTCAAATCAGATCTAGCAGTTGGTTTAGGGGTGATTAAAATCAGTCTCCCATGAATTTAATTATACTCTTAGCTAATAAATATTCCTGAAGATGATGTAAAGAGGAAAAGACTTGGATTAAGAGAAGACACCAAAACTTCTTGCTATGCAGGTGGATAGTGGTCCCCGCAACCACCAGTCATTTCTGGTCTAGGCAACCCACGGGGCTTTAACCAAATATACAAAGTAAATTATAAATTACGGTTAAAATTTCAGACTGGCTTCCAGAAATTTCCTAGAGGGGTGTGCATAGCCAACTGGAATTGTTTTAGTTTGGCCATCATTCATTCATTCATTCACTCATTTATTCATTCAGTTATTTTCCATTACTTTGACTGGGATAAACAAGAATTTGGCCTAAATGGCAGGTTTGGCATAGTGAAACCATGAACTGTAATGACTTTCTCCATCAGTATTTATTTCGATTTATCTATCTGTCTGTTTACTGCTTCTAGGGTATGGAAATCAGGAAAAGTAAACTGGGTTTAAAAAATATGAGGCCAGGCATGGTGGCTCACGTGTGTAATCCCAGCACTTTGGGAGGCAGAGGTGGGTGGATCACCTGAGGTCAGGAGTTTGAGACCAGCCTAACCAACATAGTGAAATCCCATCTCTACTAAAAATATAAAATTTAGCCACACATGGTGGTGTGCACCTGTGGTCCCAGCTACTCGGGAGGCTGAGACAGAATTGCATCAACCCAGGAAGCACAGGTTGCAATGAGGCAAGATTGCACCATGGCACTCCAGCCTGGGCAACAGAGCAAGACTCTGTCTCAAATATAAATAAATAAATAAAAACAAATAAGTAAATAAATAATGCTTTGGAGTAACTTGCATCAGCTCTTATGCAATGTAATTGCAATGTCAGCTGATAGAGCATAGTATCAGTTTTCCTACTTCGAGTTGTTTCTAACACAGTTAATGATGTTAGCTAATATTAATTTTTAATGTTAATTGCATTCCAGGAACAATGCTAGTCACTTTGAAATGACTATCTGATTTAATCCTTATAACTTATGAGGTATTGGTATTGTTATTCCTGTAATTTCTATTTCATAAACAGATAAACTGAGATTGAGAGAATTTAATTAGCTTGCCCAAGATTGCACAAGTAGTGAATGGATTTGCTAGAATTCAAATCAGGTGTTTAAGTTTCTAGAGCCTGAGTTTTAAACACAAATGTCTTGCACAGGTCACATAGCAACTGATCAGATGTGATAGCTTAAGTTATTAGTTTCAACATTTTGTTTTTCTGTTTTACTTCACACTCCTTACCTAAATTCATGGAAGATGGAGTATACATTCCAGCCTTTTCACTTCAGACTTAGCCATGTGACTTGCTTTGGCCAATGCAATTTTGGTGAAAATTATGTGATTAGAGACGTTATGATTGCATAATTGCTTTCTTGTTCTGAGTGACTATTAACCATTCAAGCTGGGCTCCACAATGAGACGCATGGAGCTAATTTGAATCGCACCTGCAGCCAGGGCCACCCAAACAGTCTGAGATCAACTGATTCCGACCTCCCCTCAGACCTGTAAGCATAAGAATAAATGACAATTGTTTTAATCCACTGAGTTTTTCTGTGAATTGTTACGTAGCATTATTATGGCAGTAGCTGATGTACACTGAGCAATAGTTTTGAATTAAATTGTCAAACTACATCAACTAAATTTGATTGGTAGATTTCTTTTTGGTTTGTTTTATTGTTTTGTTTTTTGGTCAGAAACATGTTTAAGCTTTCTTATCTGTTTAATTGGAATGGCTTTAGGAAGATGTATACCCTATAATGGGTCATAGTTCCTAATACTCACTACAGTTTTATATCGAGTATCTTTCATCAGGCGACATTCCCACCTAACTGGTCCTTGATGGAATTTTAGCTTATCATCCTTTCTGTGGTCTGTAACAGACAACCCCTAAACTTACACATGGTTTATATTTTATCCCGTTCATACTGTAAATGTGCTCTCTAGGTATCTGTATCACATTGAATTTTTAAGGGTCAGAAAAATGAATAGACTGTGAAAGTCAGAAACAGATATTCATATTTTTTATTGTTTAATATATATAATTTTCAAACAAATGCATAATATACAATGGATTACTGTAATTTCAGAATCAGATAAACTCGGAGAAATTAACTCATTAGAAACTGCTCAGTTCATGTGGTAAAACACATGTGGCTTTCTGTCAAGTTAATGATTTAATCAAAAGTCAGATAACAAATTGGATAACCTACGAAAAAATGTACAAATTCCTAGCAACATACAATCTACCAAAATTGAATCATGAAGAAATAGAAAATCTGAACAGACCAATAATGAGCAACCAAGTTAAATCAATGATGAAAAAATTTCCTGTCGATAAAAAGCCCAGGATCTGATGATTTCACAGCTTAATTCGACCAAACTCTTTTTTAAAATATTTATTTGTTTGTTTTTCTGTTTATTTATTTATGTCAGGGGCTTGCTCTGTCACCCAGGCTAGAGTACAGCAGCACAATCATGCCTCATTAGACCCTCAACCTCTGGGGCTCGAGCCATCCTCCCACTCAAGCCTCCTGAGTAGCAGGGGCTACTAGTACTTCATTGAAGAAATATTTGCAATAGCTAAGATGTGAAATCAACCTATATCTACCAATGATGAATGAAAAAGAAAATGTGATGAGCTTGGAAGACATTATGTTAAGTGAAATAAGACAGGCACAGAAAGACAAACCTTACTTATATGTTGAATCTCAAAAAGTTTAACTTATAGAAGCAGGAAGTACAATAGTGGTTACTGGAGGCTGAGGAGTGGGGTATGAAAAGATATTGGTCAAATAATTCATAATTTCAATTAGGAACAAGTACAAAGAGACCTATTGTACATCGTGGTGACTGTAGTTAGTATATTATATACTTGAAAATTGCTGAGAGTAGATTGTTGAGATAGATTTTAAGTGTTCTAGCCACCACAAAAAAATAAGTATGTGAGCTGATGCATAATCAAGTTAATGCATAAATTAGCTTGAGTTGGTCATTCTATAATGTATACATTGCAAAACGTCATGTTGTATACCATACATATATACCATTTTTACTTGTCAATTAATAAGAACGTAGGAAGCCTTCACTGTTGACAGAAAAATCAGGTGAACTGTTATTTATAGTCTATTTACTGGTATAATTTATCATCTCAATAATCCAGTACTGGCCACCTGAAAATTAATAAAAAGTGTATGTTCTTTGTTTATTCAAATCAGATACAGTCTAATCTGGACATGTATTTCCCAGTTATCTAATGAATCTTGTATAATCTACTTTGAAGAGTTTTTGATTTCATATTTTCCTTTGTTTTATAGTTTATAAAATGAATTCCACATTTACTTTATAAAATAAATTGCTTCTCTAAATACAATTTAGAAAAGTGTCTGTTGTTGACCTGTATATCATATCTGCTCCAAATGAAATAATGACCAAGATGACACTCAGTTTAGCTAGAATCTAACTTTTCTTGAGTGAATTAATGAGCAGATGTTAAATTTCATAGGGGTTGAATGTAATTCATTCAGTAAATCTCAGTACATTTGCGATTGCTTATGTGAGTGAAAATAAAAGGAAAAATGATGCTTCATTAATATCAGCAGAAGAAGACAAGAAAATTGCTTTTCTTCAATGGTAGCTCTTAAAACAATCCACTTAGCACACACGGAAAAAAATGTCTAGTAGATTGTTTGTTCGAATTAAATATCAACAAAACACTTTAAAGGGAATTTTAGCCAATCTACAACGTCTTTTTTTACATAAACATAAAATATAGTGCGTTGTCAAGGCATTATTTTTCAGAGAATGTCTCTGTTGAGTATTATGGAACGGTGATAGAGATAGTGAGGAAGAAGAAGACTGGTAACATACAGTTAATGCCACTGCAGCAAAAATGAGCAGTTTTAAGAAATAGACGTTTATCTAGTGTACAAAAATGTGTATTGGTGCCTTGAATTGAAACCCTATTTGAATATTTTCCTTTGACTTTTTCCTGTTAGTGGCCATTTGTTTATTCCACTTAGTAGATCTCCTGCTGCCCACTCCACTGTCATTTTGGTTTAAATAGTTGTGCTAAGCCACTATCATCAATTTTCCTCCCAGCTGAATCTGCCAAGGTTGACAATTATTATACTAACAAGTGCTTGTTCAGTAATGTTCAGTCATTCAGATTCCCTCCCTCATTATTTTTCTTCCCTGGAGGCAATTGATATGAATAGTCCCTAGCTCTTCACCTGGGGCTTGGAGATAGAGAAATTTGTTTAGATCTCCCTTATAATTCTACCTCTGATTAGCGGCAAAGACTTTGAGTTTTGAGATTTACTTCTCAAGAGCAGCTGGGGTCCCAAGTAGCCATATAGAAATAGCCAGGTCATGATCTCAGTGTCACCAGGCTTTAGTGGTTTGAGAGAATGGTCAGAAATCTGAAATAGGAAAAAAATATAGAAGCAAGATGTTCTGAATAATACTCAAAAGTGATTGCAGCATATTAGACATAAAATTATTTTTAAGACATCACCTTTACTCAGCACTAGAAATGATAGTAAAACCTGTAGAAAACTTTCTACACTGTAGGGGTATTGTTAAGAGTGAAAAGTGGCACATGAAGAGTTTACATCTGAATTTCTAAATACCTTGCTAGGAACTGGAAATGGGGTAGAAATTAAAAGAGAGGTGGGAACTTGTAGGACTCTTCCTGGCTTCATGATGGAGGGGTTCACTACGCCGACGAAGACCAGACTCCCTTCTTGAGTTCTGGATTGCATCTCCCATTCCCATTTCTCAAGAGCCCCTCTCCTTTACCTCTTTACTGGAATATTTCTGTGCTTTCATTATGTTATTTTATATTATTATATCATACCAAGAAAAATGTTCTTTTTGTACCTCTCCCTATTCTGCACCATACTTCTAATACTAGTTAACAGCAAATTACTATAAGAAAAGTTTCACATTCATCATCTCTTATTCTCACAAAGAGGATGAGTTCGTTTTCTTTCCTCCTCCCATTTCTCACATTTAGCTTAAGTTCTTGTCTTTTGTTTCATGAGAAACTCAAAGATCTTGCAAGAAAAGCCTCTTACCACCAGCCTGCCTGCAAGTGTATCCACGTTCTCTACCTTTCTTCCCGTTAGAGCAGGTTAACCAAGTGGCTATTGGCAAAGGATAAACCTGTGCCCTGTATCTCATTTCATAACTTACTAAAAACCTTTACTCCAAAATTCATCACCATCTTCCCTATATAATAAATTTCTCCTGTCTCCAAAACATAGGATATATTATAATATCCCCTGCTTTTATTTAAAAAATGCTCTTCTCAGTAATAAAATCCTTAAAGTGATTCTGCATATGTCTTTTTTATTATTGAGTTTGTAAAATTATTTGTGTTTGTTTCTGTTTTTTGCCTTGCTTGAGGAACTCTATCCCCCAAGCACAATGGGCCAAAGGGTACTCAAATCTAGGCCAGTTTGGGATGTGATTCGATCAAGCAGCCATTTTAGGACATACACTAAAAGTTAGAGAAATAGTTTTAAAATACTACCAATTAATTCAGATTTCCAAAGATAACTGGTCCCATTCCTAACAAAGTTATCACCTTTAAGTAAATAAACAAATAAGTGAACACTCACCCCTCACTGGTGCTGATTCATCTAAGGAGTACTTTTGTGACTATCCATGCAGACTCTACTGTGCAACCACAGCTTACCCACCAAACTCTGAGGCCAGTCACTTACATTCTTTTTTTTTTCTTTCTTTCACTCTCACTTTCTTTCCTCTCTTTTTCTTTCTTTCAAAAATAAAAAAATAAAAAAAAATGTTTTTCCCAGGTTTCGTGTCCCATCTGATCACT
The DNA here is from genome assembly GCA_963573385.1 of Cacajao melanocephalus. Taxonomy (NCBI): domain Eukaryota; kingdom Metazoa; phylum Chordata; class Mammalia; order Primates; family Pitheciidae; genus Cacajao; species Cacajao melanocephalus. The sequence continues at coordinate 89,166 of CAUYLG010012640.1, read as the reverse complement.
ATGTTTCTTTATTCCTCTTTAAGGCAAAACTTCCTTTAAAGATCTGAGAATATTTGCTGTCACTCCGACCTCATTTTCTTTTTTTTTTTTTTTTTTTTTCTCACCCCACTCCAGCCTGGACTGAGGACCCTGGGTCCTTGCTGCTGTTGGTTGGAGGCCTCCCTCACTTCTTTGCTACATGGGCATCTTCTTAGGGCAGCTAGCTTTATCAAAGCAAGCATGCAAGTAGAGTCAGACAGAGAGCAAGCAAGATTTTAGTAGACTTTTACAGCCTAATGTTGGAAATGACAACCTGTCATTTTTGCCATCTTATATTAGTTAGAAGCAAATCACTAGGCCCAGCCACACACAATGAGGTGAGGCTGCAACATCTTGAAGACCATGAGGAAAGGGTCATTGGAGGGCATCTCAGAAGTTACCTACTACACTCTCTCCTCTGCTAGAAGAGAGGGCAGGGACCATAATGTCTTGTTCACTGCACTGAACATCCTCAGCCTTTAGAACAATGTGTAGGACATAATAGTTACTTAATATTTACTTGCTCTTGTTGTTTTTGACCAATATACAAGTAAATATTCTTGCATAAATAAATATATTTCCCTTTATTTTAAAATAGAATCATGTTTAAAATGCAACTTAGTTTAATCTGTGCCTATGTTTGTAGCATGCATAGTTTCAGTATGTTAACAAATAACTAGAATCTGGGCCACAGACCTCCACTATAATAAACAATAATTCACTGTCTATCTTTGACAGTGTTAAAACTGTGCATTGTTTTCAATGCTTCCAATTAGCAAGATTTCTTTTTTAAGGCTTGAAAACTCTAGCCATGATTACATCATTGATAGATCTAGTGCTATTTTGTTTTCTTTACATTAGGGATAAATAATCCAAAAGGCTTTCTGCCTTGTTACTTGTAACCAAGTGACTGCAGCTTTATCTCTGGGTGTAAAAAAATGTCAAGGAATGATCATGTGGCACCGTCAACCACAATTGACTTTTCAGTTCGGAGCCTTGTTAAGCTCTGAAACACTTCTATCTGTGACTGGGTTAATAAGATTCAAAATTTAGAGGTTTAAAACTGATCTTAGTTGAGAAAATTAGAATTTTAGGTTAGACCCTTAATCTGATGTTTGCAAAGTTCACACTTCCTGTGTAATAGACAGTAAAACATAAAGCAGTTGAATAATTCACATTTGGCATGTGTCTGTGACCTAAAGATAACCAAACACGTCAAGATCAGGCATAAGAGTTTGTTTTGATTCTGAGCTGTAAGCAAAATCCGGATGTTCTTTGTTTAAATTAGGCCTTTACAATAACTTCTGAGGGTATGTTTATTGAGTTTCTGGCCAATACTTTTGCTTATTGAGAAGATTCAGACTTTGGATCCTGTACAGGAGTGAAACTTGGAAGGGAAGCAATGGGTGTTTTATGGGCTTTCCCAGAAGAGAAGTACATCACCAGGACTTCACAGCATTGCCAAAAATTAGACCTGGATGACTATTGGGCTCTTGGAAATAGCCTGTTGTAAAAGAATTATGTGAATACCTTATAGTCGCTTTTACTGCAGAACAATACCTTAAGATGTTCAACCTACCATATGTTTTGTAACACAAAGGAAAAACTTTTTTTTAACTCTATCACAACTATGTATAGAAATCTACTTGCATGGCAAAGAAAGTTAAGTATTCATGATTAACTCTGTAGTAATAATAATGGCTAAAATTGAGCACTTAATATGGGCCATACATTAATCTAAGTTCCTTGTAGGTATTAATAATTTAATTCCACAACTCTAAAAGGGACAGACTATTATCTTCATTTTACAGCTTAATAAATGAGGTTTATAGAGGATTCCCAGTTGCATAAATAGTGAACAGTGACAGAAGAGTTTGGATCCAGGCAGTAGGATTCCTTGAATTCCAAACTAGAAATACATGCTGCCAATTCTAGTCCCATGTTTTGGCCCAATCTGATAAGCCTTTTGGTAACATATCTATAAAGTGGTTACCTACCCACTGATTCACACTAACAGAGGTGGAGGGGAGGGCTATTGGGTTCTATGTTTCTCCTATTAAAACACTTTTCCAACAAGTTTTGTGTCTTCCAAGCACATTTATAAATCTCAATTGAATTGACACCCATTCTTCAATATCTCCCCTAAAATGTAGTTTCTAGCACTTAAAAGAGTATTTCAGGTGTAATCTGTTAAGTGCAGATCAATATAAATATTGCCACTATTGCTGTAAACTATATACGTTGATCAATTCAGTCTGAGCCTGTTTTAGTGTTCAGATCACCCAGTTGGTTTATACTGAGTTTAATGGCATCTAAAAACCCCAAGAAATGTTTAATATTAATAATATTATAGTAAGCTGTGCCTTCCACATTCTGTATTTTTAAATTGTTTTGAATTTTGTAGTGGATATGCATTTTAATTGTGGTTTTGCTGGATATAACTTTAACACTTATCTTAATGATTTCTGCCTGATTTTCTTTGTATTATCTCACTTCTCCAACTTGCAATTCTTGTGGTTGTGTGGAGCTAGGTTTCTCTTTGAAGTGGAAATGGGTTTCATGTTTTGCCAATCAGAGTGCTGTAGATGTCTGACCACAGTCCAATGTGAAAACATGGCCTATTTCAGAGCCAAGGATATACAACCTTGTGTCATTTCTAGAGATTTTTCAGAGAGTTTTTCTCTTCAACTAGACCTGAACCAGAGAGGGGTAAAATATTAACCCTTTTGGTGACAGGAACTCACTTAGGAGCCAACATAGAAGGAAACAGAGAAGAGAGTGACAGAGGTGGGGAGTTTACCTAGACATCTTTTGAGCCCCTTCTGGTATTTACCTTTAATGTCCTCCTTTAGATTATATAGTAACTTGAGCCAATAAGTGCTATTCTCTGCTTCTATACTAGTAACTACTAAATTGTACACTGTAAAAGAGAAAATTATATGGTGTATGAATTATATCTCAATTAAAATGAAACAACCCCCACAAAAAAAGACTAGCAAGCAAGACACTTGACCACTGCAAACATAGCTTGAGATTTATATCTTTGCATTTCATTTACTCTCTCTAGTTTTTCTAGTCTGTCAGTGTTTTTGGAATTCTGATTCTATCAGCCTTCTGTCCTAGCTTTGAAGCATCAGCAAATTGAATGTCTGTCTGTTCTGTGTTTCCCTAAACTGTAGACAAAAAGTGGCAAGTCTCCTGAAGTCTAATTAAGACCTTGTTCCCATAGTTCTTTTCATGTCCAAAAAACATACCAACATACCATATGAGACTACACATGTAATGACCCATTCTGAAAATTTGTGATTAGCATTATTTATTTTTATCAATGTGTCATTTCTGAAATTTATTTTTTCCCATTTTGGAAAATCAAAATTGCAATTTCCCATCACCCAACAGGACTGTAGCCTCTGGAGTCAGATGTGTGGAATTGCAACCCTTGATCTGTAACACATTTTTTTGTTTGATGTTGTGCACATTAATTAGTCTCTATGAACTTAAGTTCCCTTATCTGTAAAATTAGATAATAATGAAACCTTTCTTAAAGTGTACTAAGAATTAAATGTGAATAATATGAAGAATTTAGTCTGTGTCAGTTAGAATTACAGCGGACAACAGATGACATACTCAATTTAGGATAATTTGAAAAAGGTTTAATAAAGGAAACATTTACAAAGATGTGGGCTCTGTGTAAGGAAAATCAAGAGGGTAATGGTGAAGTTGATCTCACCCTAGATCTATGCAATGAGAGGAGGGAGCAGTTGCAGGAACTCAAGAGGAGGAGAGTTAGGTACACACTGAAACCTTGAGACGTGGCCATTAGTAGGAGTGAATAGCCGGGTTGAGGCAGCTGTGCATGGTGGGAGCAGGAGGCCAAATATTCAGCCTCCTGGTCTTCCATTGTTCTGATCTCCTGCTAGGTATCCTAATGGCTACATCCAATTCAAAGCCAGAGGGCAAAGGAGCCAGTTGTAGTAGTCATTGTTGGTTAGCTTTCAGTCTCAGAAAAGGGTGGCAAAGGATGTAGAGTGGCACTGAAGGAGAAAAGAGAAGAAAGACGTCCAGCAAATATTAATTCCTAAAATGCTGCATTCTAATAAGAATTATTTTTTAACCAATAGTTATTTAGTTACTATATTCTGATTCTCTAAGAATCCTGGGGTGTAATTTGCCTAGATTTGCAATGGATTTAACATGAAGATGTGGTTTCTCCTTTATTATGTTATGTATTAGGTTGAATGAAATTGTCATTTTGTAGGTCAAAAATAGCTTAATGCATAAATTTTTATATAGTTCAAAGTAATATACTAGAATTGACTCCTCTCTAGTCTGATGCAACTAGGATTTAGGTTGCATTTTGAATAAAGAGAGTGATTAAAAATTTGGCTGGAATGGTAGAATGGAGACAGGAAGATAAGGGCACTGGATGCCATGCTAAGTTCTAAATTTACCATGTACTAGTTGAGAAGCCACTGAAAATGTTAAAACTGGGGTGTGATGCTATCAGGCCTGATTTTAGGAAGTTGACATTTTCTAGGAATAGCATGCCATCTGCCCCTAACAATGAGCCTGCTTATACATAGCCCCCCTTTTTTTGGCTTGGATTATAGCCAAAAAGAAAGTGTTTGTTGTTAGTAGTATTTTTAGAATCTTCCATTCATCATTCACATCAGTCAAATGGACATCCTTAGAGGTTTTTTGCTACTTTTTGCATAATTTTGCTATATGCTTCCACTTCTGGCTCATTTACATGGTCTGCATAGGGATCATTAATAATTATTTTTGCTAACATTACATAGTGAGTGCTTATAACCTCTTCAGAGCACTATATAAATTATAAGGCATTGTTAAAATGAAAGAAAATTATATGATTATAATTTAGAGATCTTTCATTGAGTCATGCCTAATCATATTTATTATAATTTTGTTATAATAAAAATATATAATATTTTTATATAATTAATAAAATATAATTTTATTACATCTTTGTTATGATAGACACAGTAATGACCACATTCATCACTTGAGTGCACATTTTTAAAATGTGCTTAACTACAGAAGCTAGGGTATATATCTTTTTCCTTAGTGTGTATGAAATCTATAATCTTACCCAAGACCTGAAGTTCATGTGCTAATATGTTCACATTTTATTAGTTAGATCCAAAAGAATTAGAATCGAATCCCCAAATTATGCTAGTTTTTTCAAACTTTTGGTTAAAAAAGTAAATGAAGAGTGTGTTTCAAACTGCGCTTTTAGTAGAATAAATCTTATTTCAGCCTGTAGATTATAATGATATCGATGACAACAACAGTACTAATAAGATTTTTCAGTGTTAACTCTGCTCTGCTCCAGGCCCCATTTTAACTATTGCATGTATCATTTAATTGTCTTCCCTAATTCTGTGAAACAGGTGCTACTGAAGTGACTCAGGCCAAGAAAAATTAAGTAACAAGGCTAAGGGCATGCCAGTAATAAGTGAGAAAGCCAGTATTCTAAGATAGGCAGTTTGACTCCAGGGATTATGAAAGTAGGCCCAATTTATAGTCTCTTCAGGTAATTTAAGTGCCCACCTCTACCACATTTTTACCTTTCTTGAATATTTTGAAATTTTTAACGAAGAAAACTCCTTCATGTGTCATTATTCATCTTGTATCTCCTCCACATCTTAGTTCAGCAATTTGCTCTTAGCTGGTGCCAAAGAAACCCAGATGGAGTTCAATTTCATATGCCATATACTCATATCACTACTATTTTTTCCCTCTTTTCTTTTCTCAGTTAACTATTTTCCACTATTTCCTTGCCCCTTGGTTTGTGAATTTCTTGATGAGTCAGCTTTCTTGTCAATTGATATTACTCACATACTTTTCCTACTGAATTCAATGTATGTTTAGAAGATATATTCCAATCATTAGTCTCATTGGGCCAAAACTCATTTATATCTTTGTTATCACAGTTATCAGTCTGCCTTAAAATACGTATTTGGTTAACTGTGCCCTGTTTTGGGGAGAAGTGATTATGTCCTGTATTCTTCCCTGTTCTTTACTCCTGAGAAGAATTGAATACCTTCTCCCCCATGAATCCTTTCCTGTTCACCTGAGGTTCTCAACTGATTTAACTTCTACTGTTTTAACCACATTTTTTTTAACCTAACTACTATATGTTATTCAGTTTCACGTATGTCATTTTAAATACTCATGGTGAAGTTAGGATTCCTGCCAGGATGTCCTTGTCTCCTTTTTACCCGAAGTGTCGAGGTTCAGAAAAACACATACATCTTATTTTGACTCTTCATTTTCCGTTTCTGCTTTTCTCTTTTTAACTATGTCTTTTATCTTGGAAAAAATGGTGAAAGTACCACCTGTTTCCCTAATCATTTATCAGCAAGCCACTGGCAAACTATGTGTTTCCACTACCTGGAACTCATAACAATATCCACGATATTTTTAGATCCTAGAATCTTCTTCATTTTTCTGCAGAGTGATCATAATTTTGGTGTCTATATTCTGCATTTTAGAATGAACCACAGCCCCTTATTTCTTCCATAAACTCCCCCTTGGAAACATAGTCCATTGCTTGTTTTCTAGGGGTCTTGTTGATTAGGTAGGGGTTTGAAAGAATACTGCTTTTAGGCTGACCTGGCTACCTACCTTTCTGCTTCTGCTATATTTTTACTGTTATGACAGTTTATTAAATATAATTACTTAAACACACAGAACTTAGGTCACAGTGTTCAAAAACAAACAACAAATTGGAAAACTAATTTTAAAATGTTTTTCAGAAACCATCTTTTAAGCTTTATATTCTGTCATGCTCTGGACTTAACTGATAAGTATTGGATTTCTGTTTTTAATGAAAAGGGAATTATAGTTGGATTTAGTGCAGCATTTTGCTTAACATTCAAAATATCTTTTAAAAAGTAGGAGAAGATATTGCTAGATGGACATTGGGAACAAGATTGTCCAGCCCTGCTTCTCATAATTTAAGTGACATAATTTGACTTGTGAGGACAAGCTTGCAAGGTTTTATCTTTCCTTCTTTGCATACCAGTTGTATTGAACCCAATTATTTTTAATAGTGATCAAATTAAATGATACAAGTGATTTAACACACTTCATCCAGAACATTTTATGTTCACTTTACAGTTCACTGATATCTAAATGTAGGATAACATTCATTTATTCAATATTCAATGATTTTCTTGCTTGGACAACAGTATGTAAATCTACAAGGTTGACTTTATGTACAAATCTATTGGATAGCTAACACTATAAAAATATTAAATGGTACCATTTTATAAATTTTTCCTATTGAATATGTTTTAAAGTATTTGACATCTAAATCTTGAAATACTATTATACTGTAAGATAAATTCAATATATCTCTGCATTGAATTTTAGATATTCTTACATAATTATCATATAAATTTCTTTCACCTAGAATATCAAGGATAGTTTTAAAATGTAAAATACTTTATCTGATTATTGCTGTTTTACCACGTCTAATGATACTTATTTTTAATATTTATTGAGTTATTCTTGAATTAAAACATTTGTGAACTTATAATATTCTTTAAAATAGCATGTCTGTAAGAAAACTAGATTGTATTAACATTGTATTATACCACCCATGGGGTCATTTGATAGCTCCAACATCTATTAATTTTGTTGTACAGTGTCTTAAATGTGTGATATTAATACATATTTTTACAATTCAAATTGATTTATTTATTCCTTCCTCATTTTATGTTTTACTATGTAAATTCTGCTTTTTCAGATCAAATCTGCAATAATTATGATAGGGTAGATCTTAGTTTGGGCTGCTAAGACTAAGACTTGGTGGCTTATAAATAACAAAAATGAATTTCTCACAGTTCTGGAGGCTGGAAGTTGAAATCAGGGTTCTGGCGTGGTCAGATTCTCATGAGGGCCGTTTTCCAGCTTACAAACTGCCAACTTCTTGTTTTGTCTTTATACTGGGAGCAGAGAGAGGAAGCAAACTCTCTAGTAACTCCTATAAGATCACTAATTTCATTCATGAGAACTTCACTCAGAATACCTCATTTAATTCTAATAATCTCTAAGTCCCCATCTGATAATACAATCACATTGGGTAATAAAGTTTCAAGGTATGAATTTAGGCAGGACACAAACATTCAGGCCACAGCAGGGTGTTAATATAATGTGCTGTCCTGATAAGATGATTGACCATCTTGATTTGATCAGGACTTACAGGGTTCTCTGAAAGCAGGACTTTACATTTTAAAATGGAGACTGTCCTAAGCATAGGACAAACAGTCCTAGATTTCCTGGAGAAAGTAGTTGCCAGCACACAGGATTTTCAGTATTAAAACAAGGAAAGTTCTGGGTGAAGCAGGATAAATTGGTAACCTTAAATCCTGACTGTAGACTTTAATTTAGAGCATTTTAAGTCATCGTGCTTGGTAACTGAAGTGAATAGTAACAATAATCCAGCATAACCTCCTACAGTCAGACTGCTCAAATAAGGTGTTCAATGGAAAATTGCTTTTTATGTTTTTAATTTCTTCTCAATCACAAATTGTTCAGTGAAGTATAACAGACTTTTTTCTTGTTATAATCACCTTACTTTTTTGGTGATAGTTCATCGAGTGGTTTTGGTTTGTATTTTGCTCTCAGAATGCATGTCTCTGGGTGGTTACACTGAATACTGACACATACTACCTCCTTCTGCCACATGCTCATGATTTAAGCGAAACTTTAGGTGTTTTAAAATATGTTCTATTCCCTTTCCTTCAAAAAGATTTTTCTGGTTCCATTCCACCTGCTTATATCTTTAACTCATCTCACTGCGTGTTTTTTTTTTTTTTTTTTTTTTTTTGAGACCAAGTTGCTCTGTTGCCCAGGCTGGAGTGCAGTGTCATGATGTTGGCCCACCACAACTTCCTTCTCCTGGGTTCAAGCGATTCCTGTGCCTCAGCCTCCAGAGTAGATGGGGTGACAGGCATGTACCACCACACCTGGCTGACATTTGTATTTTTAGTAGATACAGGGTTTCACCGTGTTGCCTAGGCTGATCTTGAGCTTCTGAACTCAGGCAGTCCACCTGTCTCAACCTCCTAAAATGCTGGGATTACAAGAGTGAGCCACTGTGCCTGGCCTCACTATTCATTCTGTGCTCTTTGACCTCACACTATGGAATTAAAATGTTTAGGACAGAAATTCAATCCCTGAATCTTGACTCTGTCTTCTTCCTCTCAGTCTGCAGTATACGGCACGGTGGCTAAGAACAAGAGTTTCATAACTGAATGATGCAGATCAAACTTTCACGCTACTATTTGCTAGCTGTGGGGCCTTGGACAAGTTACTTCACCTCTCTGTACCTTAGCACTCTCAAATGCTTAATTAAGATGACAGTGGGAACTCTAACTCTTAGGGGTAGTTTTGTGAAGGTTAAAATTAATATACCTAAAGCATATAAATCAGTCCAGAGAATATAGTAAGTACTCAGTAAGCATTAATATTGTTAATCCTGACTTTTTAGCTGGCCACATAAGTTACCATTTACCGAAATGCCCCTTCCCTAACCCCCTGCTTTTATTTAATTGCCTTTTTTTTAATTACACACTTTTATTTAATTACACACTTGTCAGTGTGTAATTTAATTTGCCAGATTTCTGTTAACCTAAGTGCTGAGAAAATCACCTCTGTTATTAGTTCTATACATTGCTTAGGACCATATGATAGGGAGTTTGAGTCTGTGTCCCCACCCAAATCTCATCTTGAATTGTAATCCCCAAGTGTCAAGGGAAGAACCTGGTGGGTGGTGATTAGATCATGGGTGCAGCTTCCTCCATGCTGTTCTAGTAATAGTGAGGGAGTTCTCATTAGATCTGATGGTTTTTAAAATGACAGTTTCCTCTGTGTGTGCTCTCTTGCTCTCTCTCTCCTGCTGCCTTATGAAGAAGTACTTGCTTCTCTTCAAGTACTTGCTTCTCTTTTGCCTTCCACCACAATTGCAAGTTTCCTAGGGCCTGACTAGCCATGTAGAACTGTGACTAAGTAAACCTCTCTCCTTTATAAATTACCCAGTCTCAGGTAACCTTTTTAACAATGTTAGAATGGACTAATACAGATAATTGATACTATGGAGAATGGAGTACTGCTGTAAAGATAATGTGAAAATATAGGATCCACTTTGGAACTGGGTAACTGGCAAGGGTTGGAACAGTTTGGAAGCCTCAGAAGAAGACAGGAAGATGTGGGAAACTTTGGAACTTCCTAGAGACTTGTTGAATGGTTTTAACCAAAATGCTTATAATGATAATGACAATGAAGTCCCAGCTGAGGTGGTCTCAGATGGAGATGAGGAACTTATTGGGAACTAGAGCAAAGGTCACTCTTGCTATGCTTTAGCAGAAAGACTGGTGGCATTTTGCCCCTGCCCTAGACATCTGTGCAACTTTGAACTTGAGAGAAATTATTTAGGGTATCTGGTGGAAAAAAATTTCTAAGCAGCAAGGCATTCGAGATATGGCCTGGCCGATTCTGAAAGTGTTTAGTTACATGTGTTCAGAAAGAGATGGTTTGAAATTGGAACTTATGTTTAAAAGGGAAGCAGAAAATAAAAGTTTGAGAAATTGGCAGCATGACCATACAGTAGAAAAGAATACCCCATTTTCTGGGAAGAAATTTAAGCCTGCTGCAGAAATTTGCATAAGTAATAAGGAGCCAAATGTTAATAGCCAACACCATGGAGAAAATGTCTCCAGGGCATGTCAGAGATCTTCTCAGCAGCCTCTTCCATCATAGGCACATCAGAGAAGAAAAAATAGTTTTGTAGGCCCAGTCCAGGGACATGCTGCTCTGTGCAGACTTAGGACTTGGTGCCCTGCATCTCAGCCTCTCCAGCTCTAGCCATGGCTAAAAGAGGCCAAGGTGCAGCTCAAGCCATGGCTTCAAACGGTGCAAGCTCCAACTTGGAGGCCTCCACATGGTGTTGGGACTACAGGTGTACAGAAGAGAAGAGCTGAGGTTTTGGGATCCTCTGCCTAAATTTCAAAGAATGTAGGCAAATGCCAGGATGTCCAGGCAGAAGTCTGCGGCAGGGGCAAAGCCCTCATGGAGAACCTCTGCTAGGGCAGTGTAGAAGGGAAATGTGGGCTTGGAGCTCCCACACAGAATCCCCACTGGGGCACTCTCTAGTGGAGCTGTGAGAAGATGGCCACTGTTTTCCAGACCCAAGAAAGTTAGATCCACTGACAGCTTGCCCCCCACACTTGGAAAAGCTGTGGGCACTCAACACCAGCCTATGAAAGCAGCCGTGGGGGTTGTATCCTGCAAAGCCACAGGGGCAGAGCTGCCGAGGCCTTGACAGTCCACCCCTTGTATCAGCATGCCCTGGATGTGAGATATGGAGTCAAAGGAGACTTTGGAATTTTAAGGTTTAATGATTGCACAGCTGGGTTTCAGACTTGCGTGGGGCCTGTGGTCCCTTTGTTTTGACCAATTTCTCTCATTTTGAATGGGAACTTTTACTTAATGCCTGTACCTCCGTGTGTCTTAGAAGTAACTTACTTGTTTTTTTTATTTTACAGGCTCATAGGTAAAAGGGCTCGTAGGTCTTGTCTCAGATGACACTATGAAATTGGACATTGAGTTAATTCTGGAATTAGTTAAGACTTTGGGAGGATGTTGGGAAGGCATGATTGGTTTTGAAATGTGAAGAAGACAGGAGATTTTGGAGGGGCCGGGGCAGCATTATGTGGTTTGGCTTTCTGTCCCCACCCAAATCTCATCTCAGATTGTAATCTTCACATGTCAGGGAAGAAACCTGGTGAGAGGTGATTGGATCATGGGGGTGGTTTCGTCCATGCTGTTCTCATGATAATAAGGGAGATTTCCCAAGATCTGATGGTTTTAAACACTACATTTTCCTCTGTGCACTCTGAATCTCTTTCTCTGTTTTTCTCCTGCCACCTGTCAAAAAGGTACTTGCTTCTCCCTTGCCATTCACCATGATTATACATTTCCTGAGGCCTCTCCAACCATGTGAAGTTATGAGTCAATTAAACTGTATTAGTCAGAGTTCTCTTAGAGAGACAGAACAAATAGGATATGTATATATAAAGGGGAGTTTATTAAATATTAACTGACATGATCACAAGATCCCATAATAGGCTGTTTGCAAGCTGAGGAGTGAGGAGAGCCAATCCAGGTCCCAAAACTGAGGAACTTGGAGTCTGATTTTCAAGAGCAAAAGGCATCCAGCATGGGAGAAATATATAGACTGGGAAGCTAGTCCTATCTCGCTCTTTCATATTTTTTTCTACCTGCTTTATATTCACTGACAGCTAATTAGGTTGTTCCCACCAGATTAAGGGTGGGTTGCCTTCCCCAGCCCACTGACTCAAATGTTAATCTCCTTTGGCAACACCCTACAGACACATCAAGGGGATCAATACTTTCTGTTCTTTAATCCAATCAAGTTGACAGTATTAATCATCACAAGTCCAGCTCTTGTCAACTTGAACCCATCCACATCTCCTGAGATCATATATAATCTTCAAATAAAGACAGTGATATCATAATTATGCCTAACATAAAACTATCCTTCATACAACCAGAAATACACCAAAGCTCAACCCAAATACTATTACAGAAAGTTAACAATACTAAAATGCTGATATGAATTCAAAAAAATCCTAATTATGCCTAGCATAAAACTATCCTTCATACAACCAGAAATATACAAACCCCAACCCAAGTACTGTAACAGAAAGTTAACAATACTAAAATGCTGATGTGAAGTCAAAAAATCTCATGTCGCTTGATAAGGGAAAAAGGAAATTAAGATATTTTCTTAGTACAAGTGTATACATGCACAGACACATTTTTAACAAGAAGAAAATATTCATGACAATTACAGTCCTTATTTCCATAACTGGTCATGTGGTTGTAGCTGGTATTGATGATTACCTTCTTCTTCTACCCATTCTGTGTTTTCTTTGCCTTCAAGCACCTCAGCAGGTCATGGCTTTTTCCTGGCGGAGTGACCCTAACCTTCATTCTTGAGGGGTCTGGACCATTTGTAGTCCTGCCTGGAATGGGTTGTTGTAGTTTCCCATTGGCCTTAATCACAGGGCATGTAATAATAAGAGAAGTCCTCATGGATCTCCTGTATCCCATGCATACTCTTCCTTACCTCCATTATGTAGTAGTAGATTAATTTCATCTTGATAGTGCAAGTCAGTCATCCTAGCCAACACTGTAATTCCCTTCTTAGCCTGTTGGCTTAAAGGTAGGAGGAGTCCAAAGTGTCCAGGTGGCAATCATAACTTCTAGTTTAATGGAATTGTTGTTGTGTCTCCTGGTAGCAGTGTTACTCCCTCTGGAGCTAAGACCTCTAGGCCAGCAGAGTGTAATGTCGCAAAATAGTAAGCAAAACTTTTGCTAGTGGATCACTACAGGTGATGGTAAGTGGTGCCACCTCCACTCCCACCCCTTGATTCCTAGACTCGTAAATCATGGCTATGGGAGAAACAGTACCATATATTGGATGCTGATTCAGAGCACACATGGTCTTCTGGAGAACTTTGCCCCAGCCCTTCAAAGTATTGTCCCTTACTCGGCATTGTATTTGTGACTTCCAAAGGTCATTCCACTGTTCTACCAATCCCGCTGCTTTAGGATGATAGGGAACATGGGAAGGCCAGTTAATTGCATGAATATGAGCCCACTGCCACATTTCTTTAGCTGTAAAGTGTGTGCCTTAGTCAGAGGCAATGCTGTGTGGAATGCAATGATGGTGGATAACCTGTAAGTCCATGGATGGTAGTCTTGGTAGAAGCATTGTTTTCAGGATAGGCAAACTCATATCCAGAGGAAGAGTCTATTCCAGTGAGGACAAACCTCTGCCCTTTCCATGATGAAAGAGGTCTAATCAACCTGCTACCAGGTGGCTGGCTGGTCATCCTGAGGAATGGTGCCATATTGAGGGCTCAGTGTTGGTCCCTGCTGCTGCTAGAAAATTGGGCACTCAGCGGTGGCAACAGCCAGGTGAGCCTTGGTGAGTGGAAGTTCATTTTACTGAGCCCATGTGTAACCTCCATCCCTACCACCATGGCCGTTTTGTTCATGGGCCCACTGGGCAATGACAGAGGTGGCTGGGGAAAGAGGCTGAGTCATGTTGACAGAAAGTGTCATCCTATCCACTTGATTATTAAAATCCTCCTCTGCTGAGTTCACCCCATTGGTGAAAACTCACATGGGACACAAGTATCTTCACAGTTTTTGACAACTGAGAGTGGTTCATCCACATATTTCTTCCCCACATTTCTTCGTCACCAATTTTGTAAGCATGATTCTTCCAAGTCCCTGACCATCCAGCTAAATCATTGGCTACAGCCCGTGAATCAGTATATAATCACATATGTGGCCATTTCTCCTTCCATGAAAAGTGCACCACCAGGTACACTGCTTGAAGTTCTGCCCCCTGGCAAAATTTCCCTTCACTGCTGTCCTTCAGGGATGTCCTAGAAAGGGACTGTAGTGCTGCAGCTGTTCGCTTTCAGGTAGTGCCAGCATATCGTGCAGGACTGTCTGTGAACCAGGTCCTAGTCTTCTCTTCCTCTGTCAACTGATCATAGGGAACTCCCCATGAGGCCATTGTTGCAAGCTGGGGTAGAGAAGGCAGGGTGGCAGGAGTGAAAACCATGGACATTTCAGCCACTTCCTCATGTAATTTACTGTGCCTTTGGGACTACTTGAACCTAATCACAAATATACCACCTCCATTTTATGATGGAATGCTGCTGTACATGACCCACTTTATGGTTAGATGGGTTAGAAAGCACCTAGTTCATGATTGGCAGTTCAGGTGGCATAATGATTTGATGACCCATAGTCAAACGTTCGGTTTCCACCAAAGCCCAGTAAAAGGCCAAGAGCTGTCTCTTAAAAGGAGAGTAGTTATCTGCAGAAGATAGCAGGACTTTGCTCCAAAATCCTAGAGGCCTCCACTGTGACTCACCTATGGGGGCCTGCCACAGGCTCAAAACAGCATCCCTATCTGCCACTGACACCTCAAGCACCATTGGATCTGCTGGGTCATGTGGCCCAAGTGGCAGAGCAGCTTTCACAGCTGCCTGGACCTGTTGCAGAGCCTTCTCCTGTTCTGGACCCCATTCAAACCTGACAGTCTTTTGGGCCACTCGATAAATGGGCCAGAGAAACACACCCAAATGAGGAATGTGTCGTCTCCAAAATCCAAATAGGCTGACTAGGTGTTGTGCCTCATTCTTGGTTGTAGGAGGGGCCAAATGCAACAACTTATCCTTCATCTTAGAAGGACTATCTCAACAGGCCCCACACTACTGTACCCCTAGAAATTTTAACGAGGTAGAAGATCCCTGAATTGTAGTTAGATTTATTTCCCATCCCCTGGCACATAAATGTCTCACCAATAAGTCCAGTGTGTTTTCTACTTCTTGCTCACTAAATCCAATCAACATAACATCATCAATATAATGGAGCAGTGTGATATCTTGCAGAAGCAAAAAGCGATCAAGATCTCTTCAAACAACATTACAACACAAAGCCAAAAAAGCTCATATACTCCTGAGGTAGGACAGTAAAAGTATATTGCAGCATAAGTCAGGGAGAGGATGTTGCCACTCCTGGAGATGGGAAAGCTGCTCCTTCTGGCAAAAAGTTTGATCAGAATTTATAAACTCAGTGTCCCCAGCTTCATCATGACCCCATTCCAAGTTGCAGGGTCCCGTTCTTTTTTAATCAGTGACTTCGCTTTAACAGTAACACCTGGTGAGGCTGTGCATGGACCTTTAGTTGAAGGTCAGCCACTTGCATGATAAGAGCTTGTGTCTGTTTTCCACAGTTTCAGCTCTTTCTCTACAGGAGATAAGACTCACACTCAGGGCAATCTTAGCAGATTTGAGGCTCTGTATCTGCTCCTGAAGCCGGGAGATAGAATCCCCGAGTTCATCATTTTCTTCTATCACTTTGTCCACTGAACTTAGGAGCAACCAACCAGCTTCATTATGTTCTTTGGTTCTCCACATATAGTCAAAGGTATTATGTATAGAGTCACTAAATTCTTTGTCTCTCATGAGCAGCAAATCAGGAGTGTCAAATGCATTTATTTTATATAACTGTCTAAACAGTTCATGCCAGGGACCATCAGTGTTCTCCATCCTATTAGAAGTTAATAATAGTATTATGAAGAACATAATAGTATGTTCTCTGTATTGTTAATAGTTCTCCATGCTATTAATATTAGAACTATTATACTATTAGTTCTCCATACGATTAGAAGTAGAGTCCTTAGCATTTTTCAGTCTAATCATATCAAGCAGCTAACTCCAGAAATCCCCAAACCAAAGAAAGAACACCACCCTTAATATTCTGTTCCTCTAGAATCACTCCTAGCACCAAAATCTGTATTAGTCCAGGTCCTCTTAAAGGGACAGAATTAATGGATATATAGATAGAGATATATAGATATCCTATTATATACATATATATAGGGGAGTTTATTAAGTACTGTATTACGTGATCACAAGATCCCACAATTGGCTGTCTGCTAGCTGAGGAGCATGTATAGCCAGTACAAGTCACAAAACCAAAGAACTTGCAGTCTGATGTTATAGAGCAGGAAGCATCCAGCATGGAGAATGGTGTAGACTGGGAGGCTAGGTGCATCTGGCTCCTTCATGTTTTTTCTGCCTGCTTTATATTCACTGGCAGCTGATTAGGTTATACTCACCAGTTTAAGTGTGTGTCTGCCTTTCCCAGCCTACTGATTCAAATGTTAATCTCCTTTGGCAACATCCTCACAAACCCAGGAAATCAATACTTTGTATCCTTCAGTCAACTTGACACTCAGTGTTAACCAACACATAAACCTCTTTCCTTTAAAAATTACCCAGTCTCAAGTATTCTTTATACAGCATGAGAATGGACTAATACAGGGAGTCCTTTAATGAACCTAACATCATTGTCTCATCCTACAGCCCGTACCAGGTACAGGGCACTCTTCCAATTCTTGCTTTCAGGCTTTGACTATAATAAAGTGTACCTTTTGGCAATATAGGATCTACATGACTTGACCTGCTGTACATTAGAATCCATAATAGAATAATATAATTTCTATTTAGATTTACTGAATCATCAGTTTGATAAAAAATGCATTGCTTTGCTGCTAACCCATATTTGGAATGTCTTTTTGTTTGTTTTGATCAAATTCTCTCCATTTGCTCTCAGCCAGAATCAGCTTTGTAATTTATCTAAATGTGCAGAGGGAAGAAACATTGTCACAATGACTCCATTTTATTCTCAGCAAAGATGGGTTTTGATGTAAAACTTTAATTTGAAAGGAGAAATCAGATTTAGTTTCTCAGTGTGATCCTTTTTAGTGTTCTATGCTGCTGGGTTTTCAGATGTTAATATAAACATGATATGTGCATGATAATAATATTAGGCGCATGTTTACTCAGTCCTGATTTTTGAGTTTAAAGCATATGGACTCTAAATAGACTGAGCTAATTGGTGGCACTAAGCGTAAATGTGAGTTGAGGTGATTCCTGGCCACACTCAATTGCCACTCTGCTTCCTCTTACTCTCTTTCACTTTTTCCTTTGCAGTCTGCTTTGACTGCTTCTTCTACCGTCATTACTTCAATTCAGCCACATTATTTGGAAGGCTTGTGATTCTGCACCCTCTAAAAAACATGGGTAAAGTAGATAAAAATAAGAAAAGACCTCCGTGAGGGAGGAAACACTTGTTAGGAGCAGAATACACATTATTTTTAAGGAGCAGAGAACTGTTTTATTTTATGTTCTGTTTATTTGTCTTCTTTAGACTCGTAATTTTTATTTTCAGGCCTTTGCCTCTTCCTTGATCCCCACAGGGCCATCCATAGTTGCCTTTCATGCTAAATAAATACACACACACACACACACACACACACACACACACACACACACACAAAGCCGAAGTGGTCGTAACTCATATATTTTATTGGACTTTAGGTTCTGGGGTACATGTGCAGAACCTGCAGGATTGTTGCATAGGTACCTACATGGCAATATGGTTTGCTGCCTCCATCTACCCGTCACCTATATCTGGCATTTCTCCCCATGTTATCTCTCCCCAGTCTCCCTGCCCCCCACTGTCCCTTCCTTATTCCCCCCACAACATACCCCAGTGTGTGATGCTCTCCTCCCTGTGTCCATATTATTCAACACCCACCTACGAGTGAGAACATGCGGTGTTTGATTTTCTGTTCTTATGTCAGTTTGCTGAGAATGATGGTTTCCAGATTCATCCATGTCCCTACAAAGGAAACAAACTTATCATTCATTTTGCCTTCCTGGTAACCATTTTGCATTACTTATTTGAAAGAATAGTACTATTTCTCCATATATTTTTACATTTTATATGTTCTTGATTTTTTTTTCTAAATTTTGTTTTCTGTTCCTTTTTCATTCTTTGAAGAATAAAGTACTATATAATGTACAATGTTGAGTTTGCCTAAGACACATATTACTCTTTTCTGGAACTATAGATTTCTGTTGGGATCCAGTATATGCTGCCACAGTGGACATGCTGTTCATCTGCCAAACAGGAATTCATGATGCATCATTTATTTTTTCTTGATTTCCTTTGAGGTATATTTTCTATAAGTAAAAACAGTTGAACTAAGATCATAGAGCAGTATGTTATTTCTTGATGCTGCTCATTTTTTTCTGAAATTTTGAGGAGCTGATAGGAATTTCATAGAATAACTCAAAGTTGAAAGATTAGAGCTGATCTTTTCAACACTCAAAATCATGTTGAAATTAAGAAATTGATGTGGAAATTTGAGTACAATACATCAATTCAGTAATTAATGGATGATAACCTTGTGAATTAAAAATATTAACAATATGATAATAGCTAACATTCCTTTGAAGCTTAACCATGTGCCAGTTAACTTAAGTGTATACACTTTGTATAAGTTGTCTTACTTAGTTTTTATAGTAACCTTCTGAGGTTTATAATCCTAGGTGATGCATTTATGGTTAAAAAAACTGAAATACAGAGAAATTAAGTTGCCTAACAATCTGAGCTCATCAGTTACTACAATTTTACTCACACTCAATTAGTTCTGGCTTTAAATTCAGTGTTATTAACCACACAGTCTTTATTCTATCTCCTCTGTGCCCTGGAATAGATTGGGAAATGGAAGTTCAGTGAGTTAGTTTTCCAGAACAAGTGAGAGCAGTGGCTCTCAAACTTGTCTGCACATTAGAATCACCTGGGAATTATTCTAAGCATTCCAAACACAGTCCACGTCCTAGACTAGTTAAATCATAATCCCAGGGAGTGGGACAAAGCATCCATCATCAATAATTCCTGAAGCTCCCCACAATATTCCAGTATATAGACAAGTTTGCAAAACACTAAGTTAGTGGAAATGCTTGGAAAGAACCAAGCTTTCCTCATTCCTAAGTCAGTTTTTCATCATTTTAACTACCCCTAGTTGGCTTAGGATTCTCAAAAAAAATCTTTCTGCTTCAACTTTTATTGAGTATTTGTTATAGACTTGGCATGGAACTAAATACTACCTGGGTTATCTCGCTCAGTCCTCACAAAAGTATATAAGAAAACTGAGGCTGAGAGAATTAAAGCAACTTACTCAAAGCCATAGATATAGTTAGTGGTGGAGTCAGGATTCGAAACTTAAGTCAGTTTGCCTCTGAACCCAAGATGTTGTGACTCCAGTAATAATAATGTTTCTATTTTGGGGTCACTAGTCATTGTTTCTACACTTCTAATGCCTAAGAGCCTATTCGTGTTGGGGGTTTCTGACATTTCTGTTTGCTGACACTGACTCTTCCCCAAGCTTTGAGGTTGGAAGCATCAACATTTAGTATGACACTGGATGTTTCACATGTTGAATTTTTTTTTTTTTGCATAAATTTGTCAGGTACAATTACTGTTTGTTTCATGCATAGACTGTGTACTGGTCAAGTCAGGGCTTTTAGAGTATCTATCAACCAAATAACATGCATTATATCCATTGAGGAATTTCTCATTACCCAACCCCCATCCCCCTCACTCTTCTGAGTCTCTGCCTATCATTTCACTCTCTATGTCCATGTGTATACATTTTTTAGCTCCCACTTATGAATGAGAACATGTCATATTTGTCTGACTTATTTTACTTAAGATAATGGCCTCCAGTTCTATCCATATTGCTGCAAAGATACAATTTCATCTTTTTTGTGGATTAATAGTATTCCATTGTATATATATGCCACATTTTTCTTACCTAATAATCTGTTCATGGACACTTAGGTTGATTCCGTATCTTTTCTGTTGCGAGTAGTGCTGTGATAAACATGAGTGCAACTATCTTTTTGATGTAATGATTCTTTTCCTTTCAGTAGATACCCAGTAGTGGGATTGCTGAATTGAATGGCAGTTCTATTTTTAGTTCTTTGAAAAATCCCCACACTGTTTTTTACAGACAGAGGCTGTACTAATTTATATTCCAACCAGCAGTGTATAAGACTTCTCGTTTCCTTGCATCCTCACCAATATCTGTTATTTCTTGACTTTTTAATAATAGCCTTCCTGACAGGCATAAGATGGTATCTCACTGTGGTTTAATTTGCATTTATCTGGTGATTAGTGATGCTGAATATTTTTTTTTCATATACCTGTTGGCCATTTGTATGTCTTCTTCTGAAAATGCTAATAGTTGTGTTTAGAATCTTATCTATATTTAGGTTCCAGTTGTTCTTACTGATGAAACTGCTGGATCACAGAAACTATCTTGTCTTATGTTCCCCATGTAGTTCAACTAAAGAAATAATTTTAAAATAATAGAAAAAGAAAAAAGAGCATTCACCAACATACCTGAAATCGATGCATGTAGCATTTCCACTCCTGCCTGGGTGTCCTTTCTGTAGAGACCTTGCTGGCTCTTACTCTTGTTATGTTTATAACTCTCAGTCATCATTCTGTAACTCACACCACCTTAAGAATTCCTTATCATTTATTGCATGACAAGTTGCAGAATTGTTACAATAGTATCCAGAATTTTCTAAGTATCCATGTACTAATGAAGGATTCTTCTTAAAAAAAATTTGTATTATATTTTTAAATTGTATAAATTTTGTTTTAAAAAATAAAGTTAATAATTTTAATTAGAAAAACAAGATATTTATGTAGTCATTACACAAAGTTATCTTGTTTTTTTCATTACCACAGCATTGGGGACATAGAAAACCAATAAAAACACATTAAATAAATAATTGAACTAAGTTTACTGAATCTTAGAAGCTTTATACATAGAGGACCCTGTGCTTGGTTTAATGCTCAATCACTCTCTCAAGGTTCTCTATAATTTTTCAAAATAAGGACCCCATGTTTTAACTTTTCCCCAGTTCCCACAGCATAGATTCATGTAGCTGTTCCTTCATAGAGGGCATACATCTAACCATAAATGCAGAGTCTCCAAAATGGTTAACCAGAACTTTGGGGGATATGTAGAATCCTGATGCCCAACATGTTGGTATTAGACACCTAAGAACTCTGGTTATTGTAATGAAAATAGGAAATCAGACACAAATAAAGGGATTTTTTAAATATTAGTCTGATCATCATTTGTTTTATATATATATTTTTTATATGTATGTGTATTTATGCTTATATTTTTCATTCCTATAGAGGTTATACTTAAAAACTCCAAATTCAATTAGTATCTTTACTGAATTCAGAAATTTTAGAAATTTAGCAATTACTATATGAGATCAGTTAGACCTATCTTGACATTAAAAGTAACCTTCACATAACTGATATCTGTCCTGAAACCTATATGAATCAATTACAGTGAAATTCCCCACATCTGCTCATACAGATAAAAATATAGGAAAGTAAAACAATAATTTTAGAATACATATTTGAGCTTAAAAAATTCTCACATTCTAGAAATAAGGTGAAAATGTATTTCCCTTCAGAATCTCAGGTCATATATTGCCCCTATGCCCTAAGGCCTGGGTTTATTACAGACCCATGTATAAGAGTCAATAGATCGGAATAAAGGCTCTTGAAGTAAGCCAGAATCCTACAAGGATAGCCTTCTTCATTAAAAAAAAAAAGATTTAAATAACTATATCCATGAAACTGGGAAGTGGTAAAGAAGTTATATAGCAATGCTTTAGGTGTCTGTGGGTAGAGAAGGAAGGTGTGGCCAGAAATTGCACTTTCATTCCTGTGCTCTGTAGGCATAGAGTCCAAATGTACACAGCCTGTGTGCTGGGAATCTAAACTCAAAAATTAGTCATTAAACTCCACCAATTTCTGTGAAACAGCTGGATCAGCCTGCAAAAGCAAAGGTCAAGTGACTCTGTAGGGATACTTTCACAACCCAATGGACATAGGACTCTTTAGGAAAATATAACCCCAGCTAAAAATAATCCACAAATGTAAATAGGCCATTATGAGAAAGAGAAAGTCAACATAACTAAAAGGAGGATTCATACTTGAACCTGGATGCAATAAAATACTCTCAATGAAACTCTAAGTAATAATTCTGTAAAAATAATTAAAGTCATAATGGAAGATGTAATGAAACAAAATTGGAGAATTAGAAACTAACCAAAAATTATTTGTGTAAAAAATTGGTTAAAACTCAGGTAAGCTGAACTGTGTATTTGAAAGCTTTGAAGACAAAATTAATATTTTTGAAGGTACACATGAGAAAATTACCAGAAAATGTTACAGAGATATAAAGAAAGATAAATATAAAGACAAGTTAATAGATATGGAGTTGAGAATGATAATGCACAATCTATATGTTAATAGAGTATCCAGAGTGAAATAGAAAAAAGATAATTTTTAATGACAAATTATTCTCCAAAAATTGTTTAAAGAAAGGCATACATCCCCCTTAGACAAGAATCATATTTATTTCTAACTAGAGAAATTGATACAGCACATCTTTAAAACTTAAAATATAGACAATATTTTTAAACAATAAAAAATGGTTTACTTATGAATAGAAATTAATTTGACTGATAGTTCAATTCATATCAAGCCAGAAAATAATTAAGTATTATCTTCAAAGTGCTATTGGGGAAAAAAAATAGTAGGGTTCTATATCCACCTAAGTATCATTCAATATTAAGTGTTAAATGAAGATATTTTAAGATTACCTTTTCTGTACATAGAACTTCACTGTAAGAAATATCAAAGTTATATCTCATTGAAAAACTGAATATGCAAAAAAGTTGAATACAAGGAGTAATTCAGACCAAATACATATGTAAGCATATTGATAGGTCCTAATATGTATAGACAGTTTAAAAATGTAAAATAATTAATTTGGGCAGAGTGCTAAAAATAAAGTGTGCTAGAATTACTAGATAACAATACAAATGAAAATGGTAGGAGAAATATGTTATAAACTTAGGACATTGCTGCAAAGTGAACAACTTTACAATTCAATTTAATTGCTAAAGCATTGTAAAACAGTAATATATGTATTTATTGCAACCCATGAAAGAGAAAGCTGGGTAATAAAACTTTATAAATGTAATAGATAATCATAATAGAGAATATGGAAGGAAGCAATGAAAACACAAAACAATATGGTAGAAATAAGTCAAATATAAAAGCTAATATTCTAGTTACAAGACAGATTATTGACAGAATAAGAAACAAAAACTAATAGAGCTTTGATTTCTTTACAAGAGGTACAGTTAAAAGGTAACACAGAAAAATTTGCCAGAGCTGAAAAGAGATATGCCAGAGATCTACTAACCAAGAGAACAATTGTGTAGCATTGCTAATGTAAAAGAAAATCTTATTGGAGAAATATCACTCAGAATGGAGATATTTTATTGAAAACATTCTCTATATCTGCATGTAATGTTAATCTGAGGTACATTTCACAGCACAGCCAAAAAATATCTAAAGTAAAAATTGACAGAAGAGAAGTGGGTTTTAATTTTTAACTTTAACACATTGTTTAATGCAATCATAACTGTGAAAATGTATAACAAAATGTTAACCTGTATAAAATCTAAGTGGCAGATACACTGGTGTCTAATATTCTTTTTATGTTTACAACATTTTATAACAACATTTGAACAGTTTAAAGACTGACTATTGCACATTAAAAAATTAGAAACTATTGTTCCAATTAAGCCATTTTAAATTAATTGAGAGGGAGTATGTATATATGATGGATGGATGGACAGATTAGATAGATAGATTGATTCAGTAAACTTTTATTAGATCTTACAATTTTGCAATTTGCCACTTATAAAGGCAGGCTAGGAGCTTGAAATATAAGGATAGATTTCAGAATAGGCAAGGTTATGCTGTAAAAACAACCCCCAAAACTTCAGTGCTCTAACACAGCAAACGATTATTGCTGACTCATGCAAAGTATATTGGAAGTTCAGATGACTCTCCAGGGCTCTTCTCCTCAGCCCACTGTGAGCTAAGAAAGCCTCTAAAATGTTTGGAACACAAACTTTTGTTCTAGGCAGAAAGGAAAATGAGAAGATGTGATTCACAGAATAACATGCCAATTCTGAAATATTCTCCCCTCTGAATTTTCTAACTCTTTTGTATTTCAGTGACAAAAGAAAATCAAATGGTCATGCCTAACCTCAAAGAGACAGTGAACTGACAGCAAGGAAAGGATAATTAGAAATATTTGTTTAGCTTGGTCTGCAAGAACACAATTTTTCTGTCATCATGGAACTAGCTGCTAAGTATAGAATCTGGGTCAAGGTCTCAGCCTCAGCACTAATGTCATTGTGACCTAGGTCATTCTTTGTTGAGGGGAGAGGAGCTGTCCTATGTATTATAGAAAGTTTGGAGGCATGCCTACCCTCTACCCACCAAATGCTAGTGGCATCTCCTCCTAGCTGAGACAACAAAAAATATCTCCAGACATGGTGAAGTGTTCCCTAGAAGAAAAATGACTGCTGGTTGACAAACTCTGGTCTAGAAAAAATTAGAAGAGCTATTTTATAGACTAAATAGAAAAATCTGTGAATACTATTAGAAGTAGCAAGTGCTACAAATATGAGTAAGTAAACTCTTACATTTATATTGATTCACTGATGACCTGCACAAAAATGCTTCTTAATAGGAGAAAATTTTCCTTACTCTTTTGGTTTGTACCTAAAAAGATAACAATAATATGCTCCCATTGAGTGTTCCACAGAAAAAAAGATGTCTTTTTGAGAGGAATGTGGGCACAACAGTCCAAGGTGCCAGCTTGCAGATGCAGCCCTGGGATTTTCTTCTAGAACTTTGGCATAGTGGTTCAAATATCAAAAGCATAAGAGTGAATCCAAGCCAGTCTTCCTGGGAAAGCCAGGAGACAGAGAGCAATTACAGGAGGTAATGCTGAAAGAACATATCGTGATAGTAAAAACAAGAGAAAGATCAAAGACTGGGAGCCAGATGGCTTTCCTAACAAAGCCGTTGTCAGAAACAAACAAGAGATGATGATGTTTGTGTTCACTCACACGAGTGTTCACAGCTGAAATTTCCAAACTGAGAGATTTGGGCACAAGGGTGCCAGACTGGATGAATGGACAGAAATGGGATTGAGAGTCACCAAGTGCTGAACTGATGAAATAGAAGATTGGAAATGAAGGAGAGTAAGCTGTGGGGCTGCCCAAGGACACTGGTGAGGAAGGAAATAATCTGCTGAAAGGGGTGAAAAGCCTGGATATTTTCCTTCAAATTGCCTTAGGTATTAAGATATGAGAGGGTTTATAACTTTGTATGATGTATTATGGTACACAGAGAAATGAAAATCATAGTGCAGTGTGCATGTTTGCAATCTATTTAGCTATTATCAGTATTTACATGCTAATTCAAGGTGTAATAAATTGATAAAGTGCTGCTATAAAATGCAGCAACTGACATGTTTAATGATTGACATTAAGCCCATTTGCATTAAATTGAATTCTGTATTTCACAGGTAAATAATTATTTAGTGTCTTACTCTATTAATTATTTGCTTAGGTAAATAATAAATGTGAGAGTCCCATCCTATGGCCACAGCTGTGTTTAATTTTTTAAAAAATTACACAGTGATATATGCTTATTGTGAACATTCAAACAACAAAGACCTATATGAAGAATGAGATTTCTTTCTTTTTCTGCCTCTAATTCACTTCTCAAACATCCCTAAGAGCTACTTTAAACTTTAATCAGTTTCCAGATTAATTTGTAAATGATCTTTAATTTTAGAATTTTTAAATATTTTTTATGAAATTAATTTACAAAGAATTACTTTTTGCCAGCCATTTTAGGTGTTTTTTTTTATTGTATTGTGCATTTTAATTTTGTCAGTATCTACATAGAAATTTCATCATTAATACAGTTAATCACAATTTTTAGCAATTTGCACTTATTTCTTGTACATAAAATCTTCATTTTTTTTAAATTCATTATTCAACTTTTTCATGGTAGTAATTTTTCTGAGTATAGTACTTTTATATGTACAAGTGTCTATTTTTTAGGGATATGTAGATGTAGGCTTGGGGTTCAAACATTCTTAGCCCAATTTACGTACTGTTGCACTGGTAGTTTATGTTTTGTTTGATTAGCATTCCTTGCTACAAATGAAATTGGTTCCTGCTTTTCATAGATATGTTCCTCCTTTTCTCTGACATCTTACATGATTGTTATCTTTGGAGATTTCACTGTATAGGTGGGTGGGGAAGCATGGGTGTATTAATACTCTGTATCCTGTTATCTGGAAGAATCCCGTCCTTTGCCTTAAACTTGCCATACACTGGTTCAGTATTATGCCATTGGGCAATTTTTAACTTCTATTGCATCTCCTTTTCTTCCTTCCCCCTTAAAAAAAAATGTAGCAGCCATGCTTTTAATTTCCAATAACTATGGGACTTTTTTGGTTTTGCGTTTTAAATATTAAGACCTTCTATATTTAGTCATATGATAGCATCTTGAAACTCTTTGAAGGTACAAAGTATGCATTTATTTTCCTCCAAGATCTCTTCCCATTCCTGATGCAGCTATGTTTCTTGGGTTTGCTTCTTGTTTTTGCAGTCTGTCCTGCCAATGATTTTTCTCAAATATTTGGTTAGTTTGTTAATATATGCTTTGATTGACCAAAGAAGTTGATGAAACATCTTATCTCAGCATTCTTGAAGAGTTTTGTACTTAATTAGATAAGGTTACACTGAACCTTCAGCCTAGTTGGCTTATTTTGTGAGGGGAAGAGGGGTGCTGTGGAACATTTGTGTTTCGAGAATGGGTCTCCTCTGTAAACATGGATCCAGATGTTCCCTGATGAGCTTCACTAAGCTTCATCCTTCAGCCCTCTCACCTGGTTTGTGAGTCTCCTATGGGACTCACACTTTGATTAGCAGGCTGTACTTAAACTTTTAGTCTGGCTGGGCATTCTCAGCTAATCACCTTCTTAATTAAGTTTCTACCTAATCCTAAGGGTTGACTTTCCTTCTAATCCTGCTGCCTGCACCGGTGGTGTTATCTTGAAGTTACATTGAGAACATTTACTGTTTTCAAATCTTTATTTGGAGGCACCAACTCCAGTATCAAACATCCAAGTGTCCCTAAACCAGCAATAAATGTAAATATTTTACAGTACAAAACATAAAAGCATTAATAGATTATTTGGCCTATTGCAACTACCATAATATGGATGGCTTTGGTTTCTCAGTGATCATCATCATGTTTAGGAATTCTTGCTAAGTGAAAATATTAACTTCATTAATAAATGTATAATTTTTATATATACTATATGTAATAACTAATACAGTTGTTACTTTTTTTAAATTTAGAGGATATTTAACTAAGTATTGTTTTCATTAGAGGTTTGCACTTTATGTATCTTGAACCCAATATATCTATTTTCAGTTTTAAAACATTTTTTTAGACCTTAATCACTGATTTTTCTCCTTAACCTCTGCAGATTGCCAGTTTCTTAGCTCTTTGGGGTTTTACATTCTGTTTGAGCTTATCTACTTTAAATCTTACATCAATTTCTAAAGTTTGTTCTGCTAATGGTCTTCCACTTTCTAGTGCTAATATTAATTTATTTTTAATTTTACATTTTTTCCTATCATATTAATGGGATCTGGGGAGATAGAAACACTAAACACAGCTGTTGAATCAGTTATCTTTGACAAGGAGCCTATGATTACTTAATTGAGAAATTCTAGCTTTTACCTTAACAGTTTAAATAAATATAATCTATTGACAGTACCTAAATTTAGACAGGAGCTGATTACCACTTCTTAAGAATTATGTGCTAAGCAGCTTAAGGAGAATGTTCTAAACTCTATACTGTAACACAGTGTGGTAGGTACCATTGGGAACTCATAAAGTATTGCAAGACTAGAATAAGTCATTATACTTTCCTGTGAAATGAGAGTTCAGGTGAAGCCAGCTCTGGAAAGTGTCATATCCACATTTCTATCTCATGGTAATTATTTTAAATACTTGTTTATGAGTCTGGTCTCTTCATTGGACTGCAGTCTAGGGGTGATATTTAGTCGTCTTTAAAATTCCTCAATATAGGAAATTTTCTGAAGCACACACATTGTTTTGGAGGAAGGAAAGGGAGAGTGGGAGGGAGAGAGAAATGTTATGAGCAGTATTTTACAATGACACATGTACATAAGATAATTCATTTTTTTAGCACTAAGACACTTTTGTGATATATAGTTAGCATGTTATGTTCTTAGGATCGACCAAACATTTTATATTAGTTGTTAGTAGACTCCGTACTTGAAAAAAGTTTAGAAAGAGCTATGCTTTTCAATTTTAGCTTGTGAATGTAAGACATTATACCAGTAATTTTTAAAATGTCAATGAGGAAGTATGCCATATATCCTCTCAAGAATCTGAAGTTGAAAGTAATGGACTTCTTCGCCCCAGAAAAAAATGAAAACTCTAATTGCTAATTGTTCCAGAAAGGTGGTGGGCTCCCTGGAGCCTATCTTTGGTTCCCAAATTAGGAACCCTTGTAGAAAGTTGATATAATTCCCTATATGATAATATCATGCACATGTGCTGATTATTTTATGTGGATCTAGAAACACAATACTTTAAAGAAGTCAAAGAAGAAAAGAAGGGAGGGAAGAAGAAAACCTGCTGCCGGCTTAGGTCCTTTTCTTGAAATGTTTTATACGTTGGTGCTACTATATGCAGTATATAGAATGTGTTGTAGTAGCATGGTTACAGTCTTTACACTTAGATAGATATCCATGGAAATTTCAGCCCTGCAGGTTACCAAAAATGTGATCTTAGGTAAGATACAATTTCACTATGTATCTCAGTAACTTTATCCTTAAAATGGGATAATCATAATTTTCTACCTTCTTCATAGAATTGTTGTAAATATCAAATGATTGTTGTATAAATTATAGCTCTTATTGTGTCATTAGATATTTGCAACCATATTTCTCAATACAACTTTCCTAATTTACTATTACGTAGATTACAAAATTTTCTTCTGATCATTCACAACCTTACTTTATGCATCAAAATGAAAAATTTCTAAGGAATACCAAACTGTATTATTGTTTCTCGTTTCCATCTGTCCATTAAATACCATGATAGTAAAAGTTGTTCTCTTCTTGCCTTGAGCTTAATCTGTGAAACTCATCAGTGTGGAGAAACAAATAATAACAAAGTATTGGGTCCACTCTTGGGACAGCTTGCCACTATTTTAATGATAGATAGATTTTGAAGCAGAAGTTAAAGATCTGCTGGAAAATAAGTATTAATTTTTTCTAAAATAAGAATACTGCTCTTCAATATTGTAGATATTTTTAAATAACCATATATCCATAGTTTGTATTTATTTCCATGAAATTCTCTTATTGGTGACTTTTTTTGCTTACATATATTTCTTTTAGAAACAACTGCAGTGGAATTTACTCATAAATTACTGTAATATACAAAAATAAATCAAGCTCTAGTAAATTATTATGCTTCTGGAAACAATTTAAGAATGATTCATTAACAAATCTTGTAGAAATCCATGTATCATGTCTTCAATGAATTATATTAGCAGTAAAACATTTTCAATTATGACCTGTTGAAATAGTCTATCCAGGATTTTATTCATGTATTCATGTATCTTTGGTTCTGAACAGATGATATTTTCAATAGGGGTGGGTGGTGGAAGGATGGGAGAAAAAAGGGAAAGAAGAAAATTGCTGACATGATTTATTGAAATAGCCCTCCTTACATTAATTTCCCTGTTCAAAATGTAAACAACCCAAAGCAACATTTGTCAAAATAATTATTCATAGAAAAGTTCAGAATTGTTAAATTCTTATGAGGAGATAGTGATACATCTGGAAAGAAAAAGTTCACCTGGTTCTCTTCTGGCTGTGAGCCATAATCCAGTTTGGTCCTATACCGGTTTTGTGGTATTAGGTCCTTGGGAACCTCATGTTCATTCAGAGGCAATCAAAAGGGTCTTAGATGGATTTCTAGGCTTTAAATGTAGTTATCTCAATTGTGTCATATTGGACTTGTAGTCTCTAGACTGGATAAGATGCATGTCTGAGCCTAAACAGAGGAAACTCAGTAGTTACCTCTTAATTTGTCGTTTTGTCCTCAATAAACTCAAAGATTGAGAGGCAAACTGGTATTGGGAGTAAATAATTAGTTCTGGAAATAATATTTGTTTTCTTGACAAGGCAGAAAGGATTCTGTTAATGAATTATGTGCATAGAGCCCTTGTGAATTTTTATTTGCCCCACTTTAGTAAATTTCCTAAATATTCTAAGTCTTGTGACATTGGTGTTTATGGCAACAACTACTAAAATGGCTCCTGATCATTCCACCTTTTATGCTATGCCTTTCATACTCACCCTGTTTTGTCATACGAGCTGCTTTTTTAAACATTTTTTTCATATTTTTATTAAATGAAATCTTCTAATCTTAGAATCTTGTAGAGGGTTTTATTTCTTCCTTTAATAGGCTACTTAAGTCAAATACAGTTAGGTAGATGATTAGCTTAATTGTGAGATTTTGATAACAATTCAGAAGTGATTGTGTTTACCAGTTTTCCTCAATTTCTTGTATGCCCTCTTTGTGTCCTTCTTACTGTTTCTATTCCTATCATTTTTTCATATTTCTCATATTTCTTTTATATTGTTTATTTTGTAATTTTTTAAATGTATTTTATGAACTATAAGCTTATAACAAATTTATATATTCATAACTACTCTTAAGAAACAGAACATTACAAATACAGCTGATGACCCTTGACTATCAATTTAAAATTCTCTGACTCTATCAACCAGAAGTTACTACTATCCAGATTTTGGTGTTTATAAATTTCCTAATTTAATATTCAACCTGTATATTTTAAACTTTATAAAATGTGATATTTGATGCATCCTTCTGCACTTTTCTCATTGACTCTGTTTTTAAAAAAACTACTTATATTAGTGCTCCATAGTATAGGTTTATCACAATTGCTTTGTTTATTCTCCTGTTGATTGATATAGATATATATTACAATTTTTCCCGGTTTCAAACAATACTGTAATCACATTTTTTACATAAATTTTAATAGGTCGTATACCTAAAAATAGAATTACTGGATATTGCTAGGTTTGAAGATATGTGCATTTTTAAATAAACTAGATGTTGCAGTGTGCTTTCGAAAGTGGTCTGAGCAAGCTGGACCCTATCCTGTGTATAATTCTTCCTTTCTTACCCAACACTAGGAATTGTATGACTTGGTAATGTTTCTGTTTCTTTGATTCCTGTTGTTTTAGTCTTTAATTTTCTTCCTTCCATACTCTTTTGATTTATTCTGTGGTTTTAATCTGCCTTCTTATGTTAGATACATCTCTCATTAATTTTCAGACTTTCTTCTTTCCTAAAAGCAGCATTTACAATTCTTCATATGCTCTGATTTAGCTAATTACCATTTGTCTTGACTTGCAATAATTTTATAATTGTTTGGTTCTGTACATTCCTCAGTTTTAATTCTTGTTACTCAAAGTGTGTGTAAAAGTGTTCACACGCTGGGTTTGTAGTTGTGTTTTGTTATTGCTTTCCAACTTGATTGCCTTGTGGCTAGAAAAACATGACCTGTATGAAAGTGATTCTTTAAATCTGTTGAGCTTTGCCTTTTGTTCTAGTAAGTATTTTTCCCAAGACCCTGGCCAATAAGAACATATTTCCTTGTCGTCTCCCTTTGATGCTAAGTGTATGTTTTCCTAGTCTATTTTGAAAGTGTACTACGCAGCCATAAAAAACGATGAGTTCGTGTCCTTCACAGGAACATGGATGAATCAGAAAACCATCATTCTCAGCAAACTGACACAAGAACAGAAAATCAGACACTACATGGTATCACTCATAGTCAGATGTTGAACAATTAAAACACATGGACACAGTGAGGGGAGAATCACACACTGTGGTCAGTTGGGGGGAACTAGGGGAGGGATAGCGGGGGGTGGGGAGGATGAGGAGGGATAACCTGTGGAGAAATACCAAATATAGATGATGGGGGGAGGAAGGCAGCAAACCACATTGCCGTGTATGTACCTATGTAACAATCCTGCATGATCTGCACATGTACCCCAGAACCTAAAGTACAATAAAATAATAATAAAAAAAAGTCCATGGGGGAAAAAAAAAAAAAGAAAGTGTAGCACTAGGAAGGTCTGAATTTTATGAGGTGCTTCGGTTCCAACACCCTTCTAAATAAAGATGGTTTAAAAAAATAAATAACCCAAACGGTCAACTAAATCATCATTAAAAAATATAATTGGAGGACGGGTGTGGTGGCTCACACTGTAATCCCAGCACTTTGGGAGGCCGGGGCGGGCGGATCACCAGGTCAGGAGATTGAGACCAGCCTGGCCATGGTAAAACCCAGTCTCTACCAAAATGCAAAGAATTAGCCAGGGGTGGTGTCCCACACCTGTAATTGCCGCTGCTCGGGTGCCTGAGGCAGGGGAATAGCTTAAACCTGGGAGGTGGAGGTTGCAGTGAGCCGAAATCAAGCCACTGCATTCCCGCCTGGTGACAGAGCTAGACTTTATCTCAAAATTATATATATATTATATATATAATTTATATATATAATTTATAGAATATATACTATAAAAGTAGAATCCAATTATATATACACATATATATATATAATTGGATTCTACTTCTCATCAAAATCAAGAAAAAATCAAAAACTGGAGGTTGCAGTGAGCTGAGATCAAGCCACTGCACTCTCACCTGGCAACAGAGCTAGTCTCTCTCTCTCTCTCTCTCTCTCTCTCTCTCTCTCTCTCTCTCTCTATATATATATATATATATATCCTATAAAAGTATATATATCCTATAAAAGTAGAATCCAATTATATATATAATATATATGTGTGTATATGTAATTGGATTCTACTTCTCATCAAAATCTGGAATAATTAACTTCACATGCATCAGAGATCCAAATATAAAGAGAGAAACTATACAAGATCTAGAATAAAAGATGGCTGAGCTCATTTGTACATAGATTTAAGAGAACCTGAACAAAACTCAAAATGCACAGGTGATGAAGAAAAGGTTGATAAATTTTACTACATACAAATTATGAAAAGAAAGCTTTTGTATTAAAAAAATACTATATAAACAAATAAATTTAAAAACTAGGAGAAAATAATATATATATATATTATACGTATATATAGGCAGTTCAGATAAAAATGGCTCTTATGTAAGTGATAATTATTAACTTATAATTTTTTAAAAAGTAAATGTAACCTAAAACTACTGAATTATTTCTCACCTATCAGATTAGCAAGGATTGGAAAGATAGGCAGCACACTCTACTGACAAAACTGTGAAGAAATCCCTACTTTCACACATTGCTTATAGGCATGCAGAACCCCTCTCAGGAGGAATTTGGCAATATTTTTCAAAATTAAATAAGCATTTCCCATTAGACCAGCAATAAATGCCATTTATACCACATACACTGAGGATACACCTCCACACATACCAGACAACTTATACACAAGGTTATTCATGCAGTTATTAGTAATTGCGAATTTGAAAAACAAACTAAATAAATATCCATAAAAGTCTGATTTGAATGGTATGGTAAACTTACACAAGACTATGATTCAGATGTTTAAAAGAATGTACAAGATCTCTATAAACACTTATGGATTGATTTTCAGGTAATATTGTTGATTTAAAAAAAATAAGATTTAGTGGAACATTGCTCATTTTTGCAAAAGGTAATATAGGAAATATAAACCAAAAACTAAGGGCAATGGTTATTAATAGGTATGAATGAAAATGGAATAGAAGGGGTATGGATGAGATTGAAACTTCTCTAAGAATACCTTTTGGTGTAGATATTTTTGTTAAACCATATGAACAGTTTACCTTTTCAAAAATATTAATAAGTATGAGTTTTGAAAAACTAATATTGAATCTAATTCTTATGTCAAATTGACATCATCATCAGTTCCACACCTTCCCTAGGCCTAAAGCCTTGATGTCTATATTAAATGACTTTTTTTCTTTCACAAATTCTGAAGTTCTTTACCAACCTTGAATGACTTATAAAACCCAATTCTCTTGGTTTCTGGTGTCTCTCTGTTCATTTTGTATCAGTTTCTACTGTTCACTCTTTTTTGTCTCTTTTTGTTTTTGGTATTATTTTTCATAAACATTTATATATTTCAAGAGATGTTTATTATGTTTTATCCAATTTGTGTTATTTTCACAAAAAGAAGCTTTTCAGCAAATCTAATATGCCATATTGCCAAAAATAAAGGCATTATTTCTTAATGTCTCTTCTATTTCATTTTCCAATTTATTTATACTTATTCTTTCTTCTTTCTATAATTAACTTTTTGATACTTTATTGTCCATTTTCCATCTGTGATTTGATTTTTTATCTTCCCTATCTATTCCTATTCTTCATTTATTACTATAATCAAAAAGAGATAATTATTCCAAATGATTTGTATATAATCATAAAAGACCACTTCAAAATCATTTCTGGAAACACCTCTATTTCCCCAGAATTATAAATTTGAAATAGTGTGTCATGAACATTTCTAATTTTACAAGCTTTATATGGGCTGAAAAACACGTAGAAACACAGACCCAGATTTGTGTACAACTAAGATACCCCAAAACTATTTGCAATTGACTTTTTCGTAATGGATATCAACAAGGATGGCACTTCGTCTTACCACAGATGCACTCAGTAGTTGCTTTCCCTCCTCTTTTTGAAAAGTAAAACTGCACATAGATTTATCTAAAATATGTGTATTTAGCCTCTGTTCTAAAAAAACTTATCCAAAGATTGAAGAATGATTTAAGCCCAGATCTTCATGTGACGTTAGAACCAGGAGGTGACTGACTACGTTGGACTGCATTTAAATTCATAAAAATTGCTATTCTTTCTTTTTACATTTATAGTGAAAGCTCAAAAAGACACATTTGAGAGAGAGAGAGAGGAGGAAAAAGAAAGCTTTCAGGACTTTAAGTATCTATGAATAGTCAGTGCTTAGAGATAAAGACAGACTCAAAAATAATGACCTTTAATACCTATATTTTTCCTGCTCCTTTTACATACTCTAAAGTTCATTCACATTTCTGCAAATGCCTATTGGAACAAAGACATGGAGATTTTCAGTAAAATAGTATCACTTAGTATTTCATACTTATGCTTCTTAAGGTTGTGCATTATGGGTCCTTCTTTCACATGTTTCATTTTTAAAGGGTGGGGGGCTTAAAGAGGACAATTCCTTAATAGTTATAATGAGATGTGAGGATATAATGAGGTGTGAGTATTTGCTTTTAATTCTTATTGATATGTAATAATTACACATAGTTATGGGACACATGTTCTATTTTGATATATGCATAATTGTGCAATGATAAAATCAGGGTATTTAAAATGTTTATCACCTCTAACATTTATATGTGTTGAAAACTTTTCAACCCTTTTCTTATAGCTATTTTAAAATATATTATATATTGTTGTTAACAGTAGTCATCCTGCTATGCTATTGAACAACAGATTTCCCTTGTTCTATTTTTAGCATTTTGCGACACCTCCACACTGTTTTTCTTAATGGCTATGTTAATTTATATTTTTACTCACAGTGTGTAAGAGTTCCCTTTAATCTAAATCCTTGTCAGAATGTGTTATTTTTTGTCTTTTTAGTAATAGCCATTCTAACTAGGATAAGATGCTATCTCATTGAGGTTTTAATTTGCATTTCTGTGGTGTATAGTGATGTTGAACATTTTTTCATGTACCTGTGGGCAATCTGCATGTCTTCTTTTAAGAAATGTCTATTCACATTATTTACCTACTTTTTAATGGGATTATCTGCTTTTTTTTTTTTTTTCTGCTGTGTGGTTTGAGTTTCTTCTATTAACCCCAAATATGTAAGGCAGGTATGAGTCAATTTTGGAAGTTTATTTTGCCAAAGCTAAGGACACCCATTTATGACGCAGTTTCAGGAAGTCCTGATGACATGTGCCCAAGGTGGTTGGGGCACAGCTTGGTTTTATACATTTTAGGGAGACATGAGACATCAATATATGTGAGATGTACATTGGTTTAGTCCTGAAAGGCGGAACAACTCAAAGCAGGGAAGGGGCTTCCAGGTCATAGGTAGATAAGGACAAAAGATTGCATTCTTTTGAGTTTCTGATTAGCCTTTCCAAAGAAGGCAATCAGATACACATTTATCTCAGTGAGCAGAAGGATGACTTTGAATTCTGTCTGTTTTGTCCACAAGGAAATTAAGGAAATATGTAACATTTTTATCTTCACAGCTATCTTTTTTAGGAATAGAATGGGAGGCAGGTTTGCCCTAAGCAGCTTGAAGCTTGACTTTTCCCTTTGGCTTAGTAATTTTGGGGTCCCAAGATTTATTTTCCTCTCACACTTCATATTCTGAATATTAGATTTTTATCAGGAAAGAATTTAAGAGCAAGCCAACAGTAAAAGGGTTTAAACCAAGTATATTACAGCACCAGCACACAGCAAAATAACCGCTCCATAGACAGAGCAGGGTTATCCCCCTAGGTAGAGTAGCATTCAAGGATGCTTGCTGGCTACATTTATACCTACTCATAATTATATGCTAAATAAAGGATAGGTTATTCACTAACCTTCTGGGAAAGGAATAGGAAGTTCCTGAAACCATATAAGGCAACTTCCAGGCACTGCCATGGTATCATGGCATTTGTAAACTGTCGTGGCACTGGTGGGAGTGCCATATAGCAAGCAAATATATTGTTAATATAATTCATAGTCCTGGCTGGTTTGCGCTGGGCTGGCTGGTTTCTTTGCTGTGTTCTGTTTTGGTCAGCAGGCTTGTAAAAACAAGTCTTACTGATCTATCTCAGTTTCTCCCTCATCTAATTTCTCTCTCTCTCTCTCTCTCTCTCTCTCTCTATCTGTCTCTCTCT
The DNA here is from genome assembly GCA_963573385.1 of Cacajao melanocephalus. Classification (NCBI taxonomy): domain Eukaryota; kingdom Metazoa; phylum Chordata; class Mammalia; order Primates; family Pitheciidae; genus Cacajao; species Cacajao melanocephalus. The sequence goes on along the minus strand of CAUYLG010012640.1, from coordinate 51,663 downwards.
ATCTCTCTTTCTCTGACACACACACACACACACACACACACACACACACACCCACACCCCAAATAGCAACATCAACAAAAAACTCCTCCATATTCTATTCAGAGACTTTGAGTTAAGAATTTCTGTATTAACATGTTCCCACTTTATAATATTATCTGGCATTTCCTTGAAAAAGTAAAACAAGTTAAATAGTCTTTCTGAGTTCTAAAGTTAACAAAACCTGATCACTTGAAAGAGAGAAATGAGAAAGAGAAATAACCTATCATATGCAAACACATGAAACACACATTTGAACACTTTCACAGATTTGGAAATGAAAGAGTTAAATCAAGTAGCTGACCAATTTTTGTTTGTTTGTTTTTGGTCTTTAGGGTCAAGTTTAAGTGCAAAGAATTTAATATTATTTTTTGTGATGTTTAAAATTTTACAAAGTGTTGCCAATAACATCATATTTTTCTTTTGCCATTCAGAGTCGTGTTGTCTTTCTCTCTTTCCATCCATTTCTCTTTACTTTCTCTCCTTATTATACTGTATTTTTCTGCAGAGATAGTTATATTGAAAGAAAGTAGATTTAAAAATCACAGTTTTTTAAAGCTATTCCTTCGATTTAAATAACATTAGTTTAATTTCTCAAAAAACTAAAATAGATTTGATTTCTATTTATATTTGTGGTTTGGAAACAAACCTGATTGCTATCAATGGACCAGGATGTCAGAATAAGGTATTGATTGATTACTTGGACAGAGAAGCAATAAATTAACCTCTTCTTTTTCTCCAATGGAAATACAAAGGAATGTGTTAATCCTCCTTACCCTTTGATGGAATAGACACCTTCACAACTAAGGTTAAGATAGTATTTAAACGTTTTATAGGGTCCTATTCTTGGCAAAGAAAATTAAACTTTCCAATGTAAAATACTTTTGAATGAGAAGGGATTTTTAAAACTTTTATGTAAGTTGAAGTCTGAACAACTACAACTATGCTAACATAAGCTGAAACATTTGTGGGAAATAAATGTGTGGCAGTGAGTGCTCACTCATTAATTGCTTTGACTTTAAAAATAATAGATTATTCTGTTAAAATATGAGTTTCAGGAGGGGTGACTACATGGCATTTACTTCTTCCACAAAGAAGGACCAAAACAGTATGTGGATAATCACACTTTGAATAGAGCATTTGAGAGAGAACACTGAAATTTAGCAGAGAAGTGACAGGGAGCCTCTCAGGCATGGAAAAAGAGGGAAATGAAGCAGCTGTCCTGGTTAGGGTCACTTGGAGCCAGGAGAAACTCTCCACTGCAGGGGAAAAGTAAGTGAAATATGCCCAGCAGTCCACATTCCCACCATCGACTCCTGAAATCCCAGCCATGGAAGGGTCCTCTGATAGTTGTGGACCCTGAGACTAGTATAGGAAGCTGCTGGGCATCCATATGATGGCGTTATTCCAGAGAGGGAGTTCGTGCTGTGTCCCACACACCGACTAAGTCCCAAGCAGCTGTAGCACAGCTCCATTTTGAGAGCCCAGCCCACCAGATTACATCCTACCCTGGGGTACAACAGCGCCTGGGCCTGCACATCCCTGAGCTTTGCTTACTTCCCACTGTGTCTGCCCAAAGAGCTGTAGCATCACAATGCCAGCTATCCCCAGTGGTGCAGTCAGGTTCCCAGCACTCTAACCCACATAGTACCCTATACCTCAAGGTACAGGCAATGCAGCACACTGGGAAAGCTGCCCCCAGGACAAAGAGATCTAAAGTGTATGCCCACTAGAGCTTCTGCTTGCCTGGGGCTGCTGATACTGAGATCAGACTCTCCTTACCAACTAGCAGCAGGGACTCTTTGCACCTGAATGTGCCTTCTGGCAATCTGGAGAATGATCCTCTTGGGCATCATTCTGGGAACTGAGCACAACTGTCCTGCCTACCACTGTAACTGCCACTGCTTGATCATGTCATTTGGGAGTATGGGGATGGACTTGCCTCATCCACCACAGCTGGCACTGACATGTACCATTAGAGGACGTGAAGAAAGACCTGCCCACCACCACAGCAACCGGCAATCGTGTATATTATCCAGAGGCCTGGGGATTGACCTACCTCACTCACTGCCACCTGTACCTGTGCACACTTTCAGCATCCTGGGGTTGGGTCTGGTCAGCCTGCCAGTGCCCAAGCATGTCATCTGAGATCCTGGGGATAAACCAGCCTCACTCACTGTAGCCTGTGCTCATGTTTACACTCAGGGGTCCTAAGGACAGACCTGCCCCACCAGGTGCTCCCTTACCAGCACCTGTACGCATTGATGGGGGCCTGGGAATTGACCCACATGGCCTGCTGCCACTGGCACCTGTGCATGCCTTCTGGGCCAGCCTGACACACCTATTCCATTGTCCCCTACCACATATGCTACCTGGGGGCCTGAGGTCTGCCCTGCCCAACCCACTGCTACCACCTCCGTGTGTTGCTTAGGGGCCTGAAGATTAGCTTATTGATGCTACTGACAAATGATACCATGCACACTGCCCAGGGGCCTGAGGACCTGTCCACTTATTGGGCCCATTGCTGTCACTGCTGGAACCAAGAAGGTTGCCTGGAGGCAAAAGCAATGGCCTACCTGGACCCACTGCCATCACTGCACATGTATGTCATCTGAGGGCTCAAGTATTTATACACCCAGCCCTCTGCTGTTGCCACTAGTGCCCAGTGACCAGCTGATCTAAAGTACCTGTCCACAGCCAAGTCTTGCCACCACCACCCCTAACAACTACAGCCTAAGAAACTGAGGAAATCATAGACACTATTGATGCATATTACAGCTGAAGAAATCATACTGAGACCACACTACAGTGCCCATCTAAAATCAAAGCCAAAGCACCGTACATAACACTGCAGATACATCTATAGAAAGAAGTCTTTCCCTCCAAAAGCCAGAAAATTGGGAGAAGTGACTTACATCAGATATGCAGTTATCAATGTAAGGACACAAGAAACATGAAAAAGCGAGGTAAAATAATATCTCTGAAGGAACACAATAATTCTCAAGCAACAGATTCCAATGAGAGAGAAACCTATGAAATGCCTAAAAAATTTTGAAAAAGCTCAGTGAGATACAATCGAATACAGACACACAACACAAATAATTCAGAAAAACAATTCACGATCAGAATGAGAACTTCAACAAAGATAGATAGGATTGTTAAAACCCATAAATCCTGGAACTAAAGAATTCAATCAATACAATTTAAAAGGTACAATACATAAGATTTCCAGGATTAACAGTTTGGCATAATCTTGTCACTTTTCCTGTTTCACATATTCAATTGGCTGATGATGCCTGTTTAAATAAAAACAGTATGTAGATCTATATGTATTTAATGACCCAACTAACACCAAAGCCTACTTTATGTCCAGGAACACACCTGTAGTCAGTTTGATTTGTTTAGCTTGCTGCAGCAAGGGAAACCATATACCTGTAAGAGAATTTAGAAGGCTCTCAGTAAGAAAGTTTGTGAAGGGACTTTGTATAGGTTTGGGCTTTTGCTGAATGATTCTTGGAAGGGTCTTAGAAAGGATAAAATAACTCCAGATTGGGTACTGGCAAGGCAGAACAGCTTAGCAGTTTGGTGCCTTAATACTGAATAACTTCATTGAGAACACATGATGAATTCTTGGTTTGGCATTGGCAAAAACCAGAAATTATACAGAAAGATGATGTTACTCATTTTTCAGCTGTGGTATAACAATGGCAGAAACACTGAACTATTAGGTGTGTGGTCCTGACACTGTCCCATTAGAAGCATTTTTTCTTCTCTGCTTCAAATGATCGGCAGGAATGTTTTCTGTATTAATAGGAAGGAACATTGTATTGCGATTATCAGAAAAGCTTAATTTTCATTTTCTCATGATACAGTTATTTTAGAACAAGGCAATTCCACTACATGTTTTTATTCATTTTTTAAGTGTTCCAAATCACCCAATGAAATGCATTATTAATGATGAATTAATGCATAGTTTAATCAGTGAAAAATTGATTAAAATCCAAAGTCAGTATGTTTTTGTGGGAAATGGTAGTTAAATGTGCTTATGAAATATTTCACTATTTTTGTTGGGTCCTGAGGATCCAACAATTCATAAGATTATTTGTTTTCCAGTAGCTTATTATTTAGAAGAGACCAGAGAGATAATTTTACCACAATGAAGTAAATTATCACAAAATGGCATGTTCAGAGATCAGAGGAAATAACAAACTTCTTTTAAACAAGTTGATGAAACTTCCCAAATAGTGTTACAATTAAACTTGGGCTTGGAGTTTTGTAACATTCCGTTAAGGGAAAACCAAAATTTGCATGCAAGGAAGAGCCTGACAGAGACATATATGAATGTCAAAGTAATATTCACATGCTTTGTTTTCAATAGGAGATATTTTTTCCCTAAGCACCACAGTGGAAATAAAAATACAAATCTACAGGAAACTTTTGTATCTGGCATGTTGATAAGAAAACTTTAAAACAGATTCAGGATTGGCAGGAATGCATTTAAATTAGCAAGCTCAAAAATTGCTGAAAGGAGAGCAAATTGCTATACTATTCCTGTGGGTGATTTGGCAATTTGTACTAAGGGTTTGAGAAATGTTTAAATCCTTTAGCCTGGTGACTTCACTGCTTGGAATTTATACTAAGAAACTCATCAGCTATGCATTCTAAGATTTACACATGAAGATCTTTACTGCAAATAATTGAAAATATCTAAGGGACTAGAAACAACATAAATATTTAACAAGACAGAAGACAGTAAATCAATTATGAAATAGCCATAGACTAAAACACTTTAAAGCTATTAAAAAACATGTTTGTGGACAAAACATAATGACTTGGGAACATGCTCATCATATTACATGGATAGCAGTATAGTATAATAATATGAACTTAAGCTTCAGAGAGACATTTCTTGTCATATCTTCATCACAAACTATCAATGTAACATGCAAAAAGTAATTTAGACTATTTCATCCTCTTCCTATAAAAAAATGGATTGATTAGGACAACACTTAAAGAGTTTAGTCACTTGCACCATGGGGAGAGTTGAATAAATGATAGCTGTGATGGATGATGATAATATAATCTGAAACTGCTATTTTATTTCTATCTCACAAAAATGGTTATTCTACCTCCTCCAGCTGCTGTCATCTGTTATTTGTATGTCTTCTATCTTGTTTAACATAGATAATAGCCAGAGTGTATTTGTATGCTTTGCCTGCAGAACAAATAGTGAAGGCTTTCAGATACCTGCAGCTATTAGATACCTTCTAGGGCTTCTCTGTTCTTTGACTTCTACTGGATATCTATCTTCTGTGAAATTAGATATTATGTTGTCTATTTGGCAATATTTATGGTATTGCTTGGTTAGAGTGGAGGTAAAAATGGTAGCTAATAACAATATAATGTACTGATTGCTGAGCATTATACATTTACACGTAGGTTAACTCATTTAATTCTCATAGCAACTACATAAGGCAGGACTGTTATTCGCCTTCCACAGATGAGCATGCTAGAGATAATAGTTAACTAGCCTAAATTCTCACAGAAAGTTAGTAGAAAGCCAAGATTTAAGATCAGGTGGTCTGGCCCTGGAGTGCATAATTCATCAAAATACTGTCTTTTAAAAAGATTGGAGTGTAAAACCCATGCAGGCAAGCACTATAACTCACTCATATATCACTGAAATTCCACTTCTTACCACTGTGACTCGTAAAAGTGACAAACTCAATAAATCCTGCCCAAAGCATGACTGACTGACCGAGCAGTGAAGAGGATGGACATTTCATGTTCCAAATGCAATCTGGAGCATGAAGCACTCCTGATAATCATTCTGCAGCTGCCCTTTACCACCTAGGCTCTTAGGACAAGTATTTATTGTTGAGAAGGGGCCATACTACAGTTATTTGTCTTATTAGCTGTCACGCTAGAGCATTCTTATTTGTGGTGGAAACATTTTGCCCACCATTTGACCACTGATTTCCAAATAATGGCAATAACACAAAATATTAAAATCACTTCCAAATTGTTTTTTCTTATTTTAGCTGCATAATTACCATGGTTTTATCAAACACACGCATACACACCCCAAATGTTTGCTAACAAAACAAATGTGTGTTTTTTTGTTTTTTTTTTTTTTCCAGTTTATACGTAGAAAATTCACGGCTTTGTGGTAGCATGTGGCTATAGATCTGAAAGCTGAGAGCGTGATTTTGGCTCTTGTTTTAGGTTTGCTTGACTGAATAGTTTATTATAACTACAATTTTAAATTCTTTAGAAACATGAAACAATCTTTGCCAGAAGTACAACTGCTTTCCATCTAAAATGCCAGCATTTCAGTGTGTCTTGCAACATTTTAATTAGTTTGCTTATGGAACCAAACACATGCATAAAACACTGACAGCAAAGAGAAGTCTCCTTCACCATAATTAGTTTTTGCAAAGAATTACTTACATTTTCATAATTATTCAAATGTTTTTGTACAGGGAATTTTACATTTTAAATGGATAATTATGCCCCCATAAAAATGACTGCAAATTAGAAGCTTTAAAATACCATTCTGATTCTTGGTACAGTGCACCATTGATATTGCCATTAGATCACACATTTGTTGTTTAGAAAGATAGATTTGCTGCATCAACCTGTTAAATGTGAGTTATTGCCAAAAGATTTGTTGTCCTTTCATTTAGCATTCTGTTTTCAAAGGAAATCCAAGCTATACAGTTTTCAGTAGTTAAAGAAGTTCAGAATTTTCCCATCTGAGTTAGCACTAGGTGTTTTAGCTCACAAAATTTTTCTGTGGATGTTGCAGAAATAGGCTGAGCTCTCTAAAAGGAAAGAGAGGAAAAGATTCAGTATTTCTGTAACTAAATTAGAGTCAATCTAGTATCATTGTGCCAGATAGATTTATTATTTAGAGAAAGTTATAATTTATAGCATATACATTATATATTAAGTACAAATATAATTACTGATAATTATATATTTAATAGAATAGAAATACATATTAACTCTTAGGAGTAATTTTAAGCAATAGAAATGAGCAGAAATGAAAATAAATATCATTTTTAATTTTATCACCCTGATAGAGGCACAGACAATATTATAAGCTCTTGCTAGGAGATTGGGTAAGTTCTAAGATAAAAAAAAAGGAGCGTGATTTCTAATTTTGGATTTGTAAAGAGTTCCTTTTTGCTCCCAAATAACTACTGATGTTGACCAAAGCTTTGCTGGATATAATGATGAAAAGAATAAAGTATTACATATATACCAGTGTCAATAAACCCCTAAGATGACAGTGCAATTGCACTGGCAAATCAGGAATTTTAGCCTAGAGATTCTTCTTTTCAAAGAAAATAAGCATCCTATAAACCATTGCTCAGACCTGACATATCCTCACAAAATATTTTTTTAAAGATAATTTGAAAGCTAAATGTCAGTGTTATTTTACGGTACCAAAACCAAAAATACATAAAATATAGGACATGGAGACAGAAGTATACAAACAGCCAGGTACAATTTAGAAGTTCTTGGTTACTGATTTTTAAAATCTTGGTTAAGCCCTTATTTCTTGTCATTTTTAATTTCTTCCAAATAAGGAATCCTAAACAAACAAACAAAAAAGGTAATTTGACAAAGGCCCTGTGAAAAAATAGCGGAATCTTGCATTTGCAATCAGGGTAAAATGTACCTTTTAAAAAATAATTTCCCATTTTATTTGTCTTTAAAGCTAAAATAAAACAGATAAGTGGAAATTGTTGTCTTTGGGTGTCAGAAAGGTTACATATAAAGCTTTGTGTTAAATCAGGCACACATGTGAAAGCTCCAGGGAGACTAGAAACAGAAATAAATTCACTCAACAGCTTGACATATACCATCAACAGACATGTGAAAGTGGCACAGGTTGTGCCAAAAAACACAGTTACTTATCAAGAAGCTAATTTTGCATAACCTGGGTCAGTTAAAGCATTTTAATGTGCTTAAATGAGGAGAACATTCAAAGGTAATTACATACTTACAGACTGGATAGTTTGGCTGTCCTTTTTTTTTTTTTTTATTGTGGAAAGAAAACATGATGTCATAAGAAAATGCATCCAGTGTTTCCAAGGATAAGAATAACTTTTCATACTTAGTATTGTGTAAGACGTTTAAAGCATATTTCATCATTTATTCAAATATTGCAAGTTCAAAAGAGACATACCTTTTGAGAGAATGATAATCATTTGCTAATAATTATCTTTTACGTGTCTAAACTAAGCCATAATAATCACAAATAATTAGTTTCTGACTTTTGCATCAGAACATTGTGTCAGAAAAGCATAACTATATTGCTCTGTAATTTGGAGAATGACAAATATGGAAAATAATAAACATATTCCAGAAATGCATCCTAGGAGACCAAAGTCCAGTCCAAACCAGGAAATAAGCTGACTAAGCATTTATATATAAGGTTGAACCACGACCATTCCTACAGAAACTAGTCTAAAAGATTGGAGGAGGGACTCCTCCCCAACTCATTCTATGAGGCCAACATCATTTTGATACCCAAACCTGGCAAAGACACAACAAAAAAGAAAACTTCAGCCCAACATTCTTGATGCATGTCAATGCAAAAATCCTCAACAATATACTTGCAAACCAAATTCAGCAGCACATCAAAAGCTAATCCACTATGATCAAGTAGGCTTCATTCCCGGAATGGAAGGTTGGTTCAACATACACAAATCAATAAACATGATTCAGAACTAGAGAAAAAACACATGATTATTTCAATAGATGCAATTATTTCAACATGATTTAGAACTAGAGAAAAAACACATGATTATTTCAATAGATGCAAAGAAGGCTTTTGATAAAATTCAACATACCTTCATGTTAAAAACTTTAGGCATAGAGAAATATACCTCAAAATAATGAGCCATCTATGACAAACCTACCATCAACATTATACTGAATAGGCAAAAACTAGAAGCATTCCCCTTGAAAACCAGCTCAGGACAAGTGTGCCCTCTCTCACCATTTTTGTTCAATACAGTATTGGAAGTCCTAGCCAGAGAAAACAGGTAAGAGAAAGGAATAAAGGACTTCCAAATAGGAAGAGAGGAAGTCAAACTATCTCTGTTTGCAGACAACATGATTCTACATCTAGAAAACTTCATAGTCTCAGCCCAAAAGCTCCTCCCACTGATAAACAACTTCAGCAAAGTTGCAGGATACAAACTCAATGTGCAAAACTCAGCATTCTTAGACACCAACAGCAGCCAAACCAAGAGCCAAATCAGAAAGGCAATTCTACTTATAATTGCCATAAAAAGAATAAAATACCTAGAAATACAGCTAACCAGGGAGGTAAAAGATCTCTACAATGAGAATTACAAAACATTGCTCAAAGAAATAAGAGAAGACACAAACAAATGGGAAAGAAATCCCACGCTCATGGACAGGAAGAGTCAATATAATTAGAATGGCTATACTGCCCAAAGCAATTTACAAATTTGATGCTGTTAACATCAAACTACCAAAGACATTCCTCACAGAACTAGAAAAGTTTTAAAAGTCAAATGAAACAAAAAAAAAAAGAGCCCAGATAGCCAAAGCAATCCTAAGCAAAACGAACAAAGCTGGAAGCATCATGTTACCTGACTTCAAACTATACTACAAGGCTACGGTAATGAAAACAGCATGGTACTTGTACAAAAACAGGCACATAGACCAATGCAAAAGGATAGAAAGCCCAGAAATAAGGCCACACATCTATGAACATCTTATCTTCAATAAAACTGATAAAACAAGCAATGATGAAAAGACTCCTTCTTCAATAAATGGTGCTGGGAAAACTGGTTAGCCATAAACAGAAGATTGAAAGTGGACTCCTTGCATACACTGTACACATAAAAACCAGCTCAAGATGAATTAAAAACTTAAATGTAAAACTCAAAACTATAAAAACCCTGGAAGACAGACTAGGCAATACCATCCTAGACACAGGAATAGGCAAAGATATCATGACAAAGATACCAAAAGCAATTGCAACAAAAGCAAAAGTTGAAAAGTGGGATCTGATTAATTGTTAAGAGCTTCTGCACAGCAAAAGAAACTATCAACAGGGTAAACAAATAGCCTACAGAATGGGAGGAAATTTTTGCAAACCATGTATCTGACAAAGGTCTAATACCTAGAATCTATAAAGAACTTAAAAATTTACAAGAGGAAAACAGCCTCATTAAAAAGTGGGCAGACATAAACAGACGCTTCTCAAAAGAAGACACGCATGTAGCCAGCCAACAAGCATACTGAAGCTCAATATCACTGATCATTAGAGAAATGCAAATAAAAACCACAATGAGTTACCATCTTATACCAGTCAGAAAGGCTATTATCAAAAAGTCAATAAGTAACAGATGCTGGTGAGCTTGCAGAAAAAAGGGAATACTTACACACTGTTGATGGGAGTGTAATGTACTTCAACCGTTGTGGAAAGCAGTATGGTGATTCTTCAAAGAATGAAAAATATCTTTCAACCTAGCAATCCCATTATTACATATATACCCAGAGGAATATAAATTATTCCACCATAAAGACACATGCATGTGAATGTTCAGTGCAGCACTATTCACAATAGCAAAGACATGGAATCAACCTAAATGCCTATTAATGACAGATTGGATAAAGAAAAGGTGTACCATGAAATACTATGCAGCCATTAAAAAGAATTAGATTATCTCTTTCACAGGAACATAGATGGAACGAGAGGCTATTATCCTTAGCAAACTAACTCAAGAATAGAAAATCAAATATTGCATGTTCTCACTTAGAAGTGGGAATAAATGATAAGAACTTAGGAACACAAAGAAGGAAACAACAGATGCTTAGGTCTACTTGAGGGAGAAAGAAGAAGAGGGAGAAGAGCAGAAAAGATAACTATTGGATACTGAACTTAATACCTGGATGATGAAATAGTGTGTACAACAAACCCCTGTGACACACGTTTATGTAACAAATTTTCATATGGGGCTGATATGTGATGTACAAAATCAGCAATTTTGTGTGGTTCATTCCAAGAGTAGTTGTGTTTTATAAGTAATATGACACTGCTTTCATAACACCACAGTATGGCAGCTAGTTTAACCTAGAAAAGGATCATACAAGTAAAAAGGAGGTTTACCATCTTGCTCAGATATCACAATGCCTTTTATGACCTAGTCTTAAAAGTCAGGCAGCATCACTTCTACCATATTTTGTACACTAGAAATGAGTCACTAAGTCCAGTCCAGAAGCAAGAAGAGGGGGAATTAGGTTACACCTTTTGGAGAGAGAAGTATCAAATAATTTTAAAACCAACACAACTGCAATAGTTACTCTCTATGCAAACATATATGACTGATGCTCATACAATGTTTTCAAACACAAGTTCATTTAGCTAAGGCAAGACACATACTTTTCCATCCTGGTGCTCTCTTTTGCTACTTACCGCCTCTTCATATTCCAGTCTTTCTGCAAATACCTCATTCTTCTCTCTTTTTTAGCATCTCTGTGGAGATACATATCTGAAAAGTAGTAATCTTTATTATTTGCCATGTCAAGGACCTATGAGACAAACATACTTGAACCTTGTAAGAAAGTAAATGTTTAATAAAGTGAGGCAAGAGTTTTATTCCTGCTCTATTTATATTAAACTTAAAGCCACACATTTTGTAAAAATCTAGCCCACCAATTTGTTAGGGGAAACTTATTGTGAGCCAGCATGACTGAGTTATGGTTTCAGCTTAGTTGCTAACTAGCTGCCAAATATTGGATAAAAAGCTTAATCTCACACCTCGGCTTTTCTTATGTCTATGATGGTGTTACCTATAAGGTTTTATTTAATGAAAAAAGTCGTATATGGTTATGATTAATAGTGACATGTGGAATTAAATGTACATAATATAAGAGCACAAAATTTTGTGGGTTTTTTCCCCCTTCTGTTTGGTGCAGTTATACAGGGCAATAACAGAATACCCCATGGCCCTCATATCCTCTTTTTTAAAAATGTTTTGTCCCAGCCCAGACTATTCTACAGGCAAATGAATTATCAACTGTGTATCATTTGGTCAGAGTGACCACTGAAAAAGAAAATTGGCATGTACCAGAGACAGTCACAACCATTTTCTATTGTGCTAAGTGTCATCATGTCCATTGAGCAGGTTTTTGGAGCTGGCGAGCCTGAATTCTGGCAGCTGTATACTGAGCAAATAAACATTCAAACTTAAAGTTCCAAATTCAGATATTAATATGAAGCAAATATATTTTGTTTTTCCACAGATGTTACTTTTCTTGGGAAAAGTAATGTTTTTAAAGTTGCATATTTGTGAGTATTTTTATAAAGTTAAGGTCGCTTATGCAGGAAACATTTGTCACAATACTGAGCACCTTAATGTGCTTTTTACATGCCATCTAGCCTTACTCTCCAGGAAGACTTTTCAAGGTGTTAATTTGCCAATTTGCTTAAAAATGTAAATTTGATTAAATTTACAGTGGGCGATCTAGAGACATAACAGAAATGTCTTATATTCATACAAGAGTAATTGAATAAGCACACATATGGAAATTTTTACTAATGTCAGGCCTGGTCTGGAGACAAAAGCAAAACCTGATTGCAAACATATGTCTCAGCACACAGACAAACTTCTAAGCTCTGAGACAATTTAGCAATAACTTAAGTCACACCAGAACACACACATCCTAATCTACTTTTGCCAATGATGGCATAGTTCCTGGGTTATGTTTCTCTCCATTTAAAGCAAAAATAAATAAACAGTAAAGGCAAAACACGTAGCATATCTAACATTCCACAATATTGGCCCTAATTTAAATCCTAGGTTTAGAGCATACCAGTAACAGACAGCAAATATTCATTTAGTACTTACTCTTTAACAAGTGCCTGATTGGTGAATGCAGATTTGCAACAGAGTAAGAAACAGACACTGCTCTCAAGAAGCTGAATCTGGAATCAAGAGATTTCAATAAAGAGCAGTAAAGCAGCAAAAATGGCTCCAAAGACATCCTACCTTTGGACATCATTAATGAAAACCCAGAACAGAATAAACGTAGTTTAAGTATTTCTGTATCTGGAAAAGAAGACTGGTATGATTTACTATTTATTTATGAATTCTATAGTAGTGCCATTATTAATATCTGGCACATCTGATTTTTGCCTTTGGCTATACCAACTCTCCTCAGATCTACTGAACAAAAAGCAGAGGAGAGAACTGGGTGGGGGGCAGTGTGCTTGCCCTTAAACAGCCTCCATTCTGCTCGTTTCTCCAAAGATGTATAGAGTTAATGAGTTGTCTTTTGTTTGTTTGTTTTCCTTTTTTTAGAGACAGGGTTTTGCTCTGTTGCCCAAGCTAGAGTACAGTGGCATAATCATAGCCCATAGTAACCTCTAATTGCTGGGCTCAAGTGATCTTGCTTTAGCCTCCTGGGTAGCTGGGACCATAGATAGCCCCCCCGACCCCTGCCTGGCTAATTATTATTATAATTATTTTTATTTATTTTTGTTTTAGAGATGGAATTTTGATGTGTTACTCAGGATCATCTCTAGCTCCTGTCCTCAAGCACTCTTCCTATTTGGCCTCCAAAAAGCTGAGATTACAGTCATCAGCCACTACACTAGGTCATGAGCAGTCTTTTAGGTAGACCTGCAAACACATAGTTCTCACCCCATCTTTTATTACTGTTTCATCTTTGAACTTTTCTCTATCTTGATTATTTGCATTCCTTGAAAGCCAAATACAACCAAAATTCAAAGGGACTTTATTAGCTATCGAAGAATGAAAGTAATAGCCATTACCCCAACCAAACAACCACCACCATATTCAGGCTTTATTTTTTCAAAAAAATTTTTTTGGTTAATTGAAGTGTAGTATGCATACACAAAAGCACACAACACACAAATCATAAGTGTACAATTCAGTGAATTTCTACAAAGTAAACATATCTGTGTGACTACTGTGGAGTCAAGTAACAGAGTATTACCAACACACCTAGCAGCCCCCACAATGCTATCCCTTGGAAATTATTCTTCCTCTAATAACAGTCATAGATTAGTTCCACCTAATATTGAGTTTAATATAAATGGCATCATGCTACCTGTACTCTTTTGTATCTGGTTTGTTTTATACAATATCATGTTCGAATGATTTATGAATGTTGTTATATGCAGCAGTGGTTTATAATTTTTTTTTTCCTGAGACAGAGTCATGCTCTGTTGCCCAGACTGAAGTACAGTGTCACAATCTGGGCTTACTGCAACCTCCGCCTCCCAGGTTCAAGCAATTCTCCTGCCTCAGCCTCCCGACCAGCTGAGATTACAGGCATGTAACATGCCCAGCTAATTTTTGTATTTTTAGTAGAGATAGGTTTTTTTCATTTTGGCCAGGCTGGTCTCAAACGCTCGCCTCAGCCTTCCAAACTGCTGGGATTACAGGCATGAGCCACCTGCCCAGCTGTTTTATTATTTCTCAGTGCAAAATAGTTTTCCATTATATGAATGAACCAAAATGTATTTACCCATTCTGGGGTTGATAGAAAGTTTGGGGCTGTTATAAATAACACAGCCATAGGCAATGTAGTACATATTTTTGGTGATTATCTTTTATATATAATATGTCTCTTGTACTCTTGTGTGTATTTTCCATCTGTTTTTTCCCTGTTTGTTATAGTCTGAACATTTTCTTTTGCTCTGTCCTCCAGATCATTTATCTTCAGCTGTATCCCTCTATAATGCTATGAATTTTAGTTATTGTATTGTTTCAATTAAAAATTCTTCATGTGATCATTCTCTTATTTTCTCTTAAAATTCTCCACTTGGTCATTTATTTGTTTGAAGATACTAATCAAAACTATTTTAAATTTGTTTTCTGATTACTGTAGCATTTGTGTCACATGCAGATATGTTTCTGTTGTCTGTTGTTTCTTCCGTTCCTATTACTTAATATTCCTGAAAGAAATTTGCTCTCACTACCAATCTTCTGAATGAGAAATGTTAATGATAATTTAACCTATCCTCTGGCAGCCCAAAAAAGAGGTATATTACCCAAAGCTGATCACATCTTGAAATAACTTAGACTAGTTGGCAACTTCAGTAAGGTTCAGGATACCTCTAGTTTTCCCCATCTACATGGTCCATCCCTCAGGGTGTCCCAATGAGAGCCTGAGTGTTTGCCAGGGCCATTCTTTGGAGGCTCTGAAGTAGATGTCTGGTCTCCCTAGAACTGTAGAAATACTGAAAACTTCATATTACTCTTCAAGTATGTTTGGCTTCTTTTCATATACTTGCTGCTTGGCTTGTTCGCATCTTGTGCTGTGCAGTTAATCGGATGACTCAGTGGGACAACAGGTATTGATTGCCAATCTCACTTTTAAATTTTTTTTTTAATTTTCATGGCTACATAGGTACATAGTAGGTCTATATTTTGTGGGTACCTAATAGGTACATAGTAGGTATATATTTTTGTGGGCATATCATGGGCACATGAGGTATTTTGATAAAAGTATACAATGTGTGAAAATCACATCAAGATAAATGGGGTATCCATTACCTCAAACATTTATCATTTTTTTTGGTGTTACAATCAAATTGTATACTTTTAGTTGTTTTAACGCCTACAGTAAATTATTATTGACTATAGTCACTTTGTTGTCCTATCACATACTAAGTCTTAATTATTCTATCTAACCATATTTTTGAACCCATTAATTGTTCCCACCCTCACTACCCTTTCCAACCTCTGGTAACTATCATTCTACTCTCTCTCTCAATGAGTTCCATGTTTTAATTTTTAGCTCCCACAAATAAGTGAGAATATAGGAAGTTTGTCTTGCTGTGTCTGCCTTACTAGATTTAATATATCTTCCAGTTTCATTCATGTTGTTATAAATGACAGGATATATTAGTTTTATGACTGAATAATACTTCATTGTGTATATGTACATTTTCTTTACCAATTTGTATGTTGATAAACATTTAGGTTGCTTCCAAATCTTGGCAGAGCAGTGCTGCAACCAACTGATTTCCTATTACTCATTAATGTCTTTTTCTTTTAAATTGAAGAGGTCCCTTTAGTATTTCTCGTACAGGTCTGGTGTTGATGAAATCCCTCAGCTTTTGATTATCTGGAAAACTCTTTCTTTCTCCTTTATGTTTGAAGGACATTTTTCCTGGATAAACTATTCTAAGATGAAAGGTTTTTGTTTTGTTTTGTTCTTCCTTCTGCACTTTAAATATGTCCTGCCACTCTTTCCTGGCCTGTAAGGTTTTCTCTGGAACTTCTGGTGCCAGACATAATGAGACTCCATTGCATGTTACTTGTTTTCCCTTGCTTTTTGTAGGTTCCTTTCTCTACGCTTATCTTTAAAAGTTTGATTATTAAATGCCTTGAGGTTGTCTTCTTTGGGTTAAATCTGCTTGGTGTTCTATAAACTTCTTATACTTGGATATTGATGTCTTTCTCTAGGTTTGGAAAATTGTCTGTTATTTTGTTTTTGAATAATCTTTTCACCTTAATTTCTGTCTATCTACTCTTTAAGGCCAGTAACTCCTGGATTTGGCCCTTTAAGGCTATTTTCTAGGTTTTCCAGGCATGCTTCATTCTTTTTCCAGGAATTAGAGTCCTTGTGGCCTAGACTGCCTTTTGAGTTTACTTGGAACCCGAGAGCCCTTTAGCCTGTGGTGGAGGGGCTTGCTAAAACTCAGGTTCAGACTGCTGAGATGGTTAATTTTCCTCAGGCTCTGGTTGGTCTAAATGCTTTCTTCATGGTGGCATCGGCTGTGTTCCACCAGATGTTGCTTTCTGCTATGACTGAGCAACACTGAGTTCCAGTGAAAAATCCCACAGTCCTTTCCCTCTCCCTCCCTCAAGAACACAGATACTCTCTCCACCATACAGCCACAGCCGGGTGATGTAAGCAATTCAAGACTTTCTTTCCTACCGACTTCAGTGTCTCTTTCTTTACGTGATGCTAAAACCAGATACTCTGATTGTTCGCCTGATTTTTGGTTCTTATGATGGTGTTTTTTGTGTGGATAGTTGATCAGTTTGGTGTTCCTATAGAGGGGATGATCATGGGAGGCTTCTGTTCAGTCTTCTTGCTCCACTATCCTCCCAATCTCTTTTTGGAACCTTATTCGCCATTGGAATTTTGGTCAGTCAAGTCCTAAATGCCTCGGCAGTTCAGAACTTCAATTTCTGTTTCCTCAGCCCTGTTAAATCACTGAAAGCTCTTCTGTGTGTTAGGAGTCTTAAGAACTCCTCTACCTAGCTTAGTCATATCTTGGCATATGTCAAGAATCAGTAAATGCCCTAAGGAGGAAGCCAATGGGCAGAAAATTCAGCTCTCCTCCATAAGCCTTCTTTCTTTCCAGGAACTGGCCCTTCAAGACCAGCTGCTTTAGCAGGTCTCTAGTGATTTGAGATCCATTGTTTAAAATTTCATGGAGAGCTCTAATTCGTAACAGGATTATTGTTCTCCCATAAAATAATCCAAAGTAGCTGGAAGTAGAATTTCTAGACCTGTAATTTTATTTATTCAATTTTTAAAAATAAATGCTTGAGTGGCTTTAAGATAAAGCTGCTGACAACATATAAGACCATAAATTTTAGGGAAAAAAATTGTCACAATTATCAAATTTTAAGAAATTTGAGAACTGACCAGAAATTATTTAATTGGACTGGACTGAAATAGATTAAAAAAAAAAAAAGACTGAACAGCGCCAAAGCTAAACAATGACCATTATATCACATCTAGATTATGTATTTTACAATACTCACTTTTCACAAGTTAGAGGTAAATATTTTCTTTGTAGATCATACAATGTATGGAATTTTTCACTATTAATTAATATAATAGTTTTTACTATACAGATTTTAATTTTTGTGTGTTCTTTGAGACATTTTTTCATATTTGTATGCTTTAACTCATACAAAACTCATAAATTCATATGCATGTGCGTGCATATTTATTCTAAAAAAATAGAATTAAATCTGCTAGGCCAGGGGTTGGGGCTCAAGCCTATAATCCCAGCACTTTGGGAGGCCGAGGTTGGCAGGTCACCTCAGGCCAGGAGGAGTTCGAGACCAGCCTGGCCAACATGGCAAAACCCTATCTTTACTAAAAATACAAAAATTAGCTGGGCGTGATGGTGGGCGCCTGTAATCCTAGCTACTCCTGAGGCTGAGGCAGGAGAATCACTTGAACCCAGGAGACAGAGATTGCAATGAACCAAGATCATGCCACTGTACTCCAGCCTGGGCTACAAAGTGAGACTCTCTCAAAAAAAAAATGTGGATGCTATTAATTAATCAGGAAATTAATACAGTAAACATTTCTGATTGTAGAGCCTCTGCTACATGTGATGAATCTAAACCAGTCCAAGAAATGTTAGGGTAATTAAAATAAAAGCCACAGATGCATCTTTACCAGCTTCAGGCTTCTCTTTCTCTCAGGTATGATAAGAAAGAAAGGTAGAGCTAGTTCCTTAGCTTTAAAATGTCTACATGCTTTTTAAAATTTACTACAAGTTCAGTTTGTTTTCCAGACAAAACACCAGCTTTAAAAGCTGTGCTTGATGTTTGGGGATGTTTTTCAGCTCATTCAAGCCTGTAACTTAATTCTACCTAAAGTCCTGTGCCATAAATTATTGATTTCATCAAATCTGTTGAGATAGAACTGCACTACTCAACATGAAGAATCTACAAAAATGTCTCTGTATCTATTGCTGAAATTCAAAATAAGATTTGCAAAATTTACTCTAGAGAGACAAGGAGTAAAGACATAAGGAAACAAGAAAATGAATACTTGTAAACTTTTCTACTTTCCCTCAAAGTACACTTTCATTTTATATGATTTCAAACGTACAGAAAATTCACAAGAATAGTACAAAGAACTCTCATCTAGACTTTACCTAGATTCACTAATTATTTGCATGTTTCCCATTTGCTTTATTATTATCTCTTCTTCTTTCATTCCTTCCTCCTTTCTTTCTTCCATATTTTTGAGCTATTTAAGTGTTTTTGGAAATATTTTGCCCTTTTATCCCTAAATACTTCAGTGTGTCTTTCCTAAAAACAAGGATATTATTCTCTTACCACAGAAGCTACCAACATCAGGAAATTTAATGTGGTATAATGTTACCAAATCTGCAGTTCATATTCAAATTTGTCAATTGTTCTGGTAATGTCGTTTTTAGTTATTTCTCCCATGTTCAGAATCGAATCTAGACTCATATACTACTACATTTACATTATTTAAGTCTTTTATTGTGAAACAATTCTTCAGCCTTTCTTTATCTTTCTTGTTTGGACATTTGTGAAGAGTACAAGCCAGTTATTCTGAAGAATGTTCCTCAATTTTCATTTGTGATGTTATATTTTTAAAAGGTATATTTTACTTAGCTACTTGCTGTATGCTCTGGTACATTATGTTTAAGAAATATGTCTGTCTTGCTCAGGTGTGTTTCCCCATCATTAGTACTGCGCCTAGGTGCACAATAAGTACTCAATAATTGATTTCTGAATAGACACATACCAATATGTGACATTTATGTGTATTATTTAATTTTTAATCCTTGCTACAACTTCAGATCTGACTATCCTTAAACCCATTTTGTAGATAAAGAAACTTAGGGTCAGAGTCTATGAATCACCAAAGTTACATAAGATCCTAATTTGCGGTACTAAGCTCTAAAGCTGTCTCTTCATCACACATCTCTTCTCTTCATGCTATGTTTATTCTCTGAAATTTTTTGATTTTCCGGGGATTGTGCTTTCTGATTCTAGTGTCAACTTTAAAATTAATGATGCTGGCAATTATTAAGATACAAATATAACTGAATGGAATAACATAAACCTAAGTACTAATATATTTTTATCTGCTAAATACATGAATACATGCATCTTCCTATGTTCAGTAGCTTCTAAAGATGTTTCACAGTCTCATATTGTTTGTCTCCAAAGATAGTTTATAATAAAAATAGAAATCATCTTTCAACATGCAACAAAGTATTATGTTACTTCAAGATCTGTGAAATTGGGCCACGTGTGGTGGCTCATGCCTGTAATCCCAGCATTTTGAGAGGCCAAGGCTGGTGGATCACCTGAAGTCAGCAGTTCCAGACCAGCCTGGCCAACATGGTGAAACTCCATCTTTACTACAAATATAAAAAATTAGCCAGGCATGGGGCTGGGCGGTGGGGGGGCACCTGTAGTCTCAGCTACTCTGGAGGCTGAGGCAGGAGAATCTCTTGAACCTGGGAGGCAGAAGTTGCAGTGAGCCCAGCCTGCGCCACTGCACTCTAGCCTGGGCGACAGAGTAAGACTCTGTCTCCGAAAAAAAAAAAAAAAAAATCTGAGAAATTGGACATCTTTCTCATTTTCTCTTTTATACAAAAAGGACCAACTGTGGAGCCAGTGGTGATGAAGATTCTCTGAAGCAGGTGCTATGGAAGAGCCCTAGGATTTTTCTTCTTTTTTTCCATTTGCATTTGTAAAAATATCTACACTTTGTTATGCATACAGTGATACCAATTTCAGTTTTTAGTGAATGAAGGAGAAACAGAAAGAGAAATATGTATTTCATATTTAAAACAGTTTAAACTTACCTTGATACTTTTTTATCCTGGCTAATGAAATTTTGTTCATCTTTATTCAAGATTATAAAACGATTTGTGGGCCAATTGTATTAGATTGAATTAGAAGAGTTAAGTAGGAAATGACAATAACTAGCATTTATAGGCCATTTATTATATTCCAGACATTGTGCAGGACACTTTGCCTGCAATTAAATCAATATTTAATGTAATACTTAGTCACTTGGGTACTAATGCCTTCATGACATTTTGTACATATAACAATATCTAACATAAAATAACAATATTAGTAGCCATTCTAAAACTGCTCTGAGTTAGTTCTTGTATGTCTCCTCTGAATTTTTCTTTTTATTTTGATCAGTGTCATTGCCACGACCATTATTTTAATTTATACTTTGTTGCTTTTAATTTATATCTCTAGAATTCTGGGCATACATACATTTTTAATCGCCAAAGAGAAGAAAAACATAAAGTTATTATTAGGTTACCACAATTACTTTTGCACCAACCTAATATAAAGAGATCTCTTGCATATTTATTGTAGTATACCTTAAAGGCATATGAATGGAGAAATCATAAACCACCCACGGCAGCAAAGTATAAAACAAATTGTTTTTACAAGTGGAGTTTGGTATTTTGATTGGTATCATTTTTCGGAATATAGATTAAGATCAGAAAGTTTTATATATGGATTACTACATTCAGAATCTTAGGCAATAAGGATATTAATTTGGATAATGATAGAAGCAGTAAATAAAGTAAGATGGGAACTCTTTCCCCTCCCTGTCCTTAACTACATTTCTGCAAACCACCGTGGCTCTACATGTAGTTGATCACAATGTGAAAAGCTAGACTAACTCCTGTTCACCCTTCTCCTAGCCACTGCTTTAATCCTACCTCTGAACACAGCGTCACACAGACCCAATGCTACCACAGGAATGAAAGAGGACAGTGACCTACACAAATTATAAACTTCTTCCACATGATCACTGCCACAAAGTGGAACATCCAGTTTGCTTCAGCTTTAATATCCAGCAAAGAAAATTAGCATTTTAAGTATTATGGGGAAATTCTATTAAATTTCTTGGGAAGGGGCCATTATGGCCAGTTTGGGTTTTTGAACAGGATGACTATTGAATAAAAGATACTGCTCCAAGCAAGACTACTGTTTAACAAATATTTGTCCAAAGAATAATTCATGAAATACTAGTTGTCACAGATAATCTTGGAAAAAGTATTTGGTGTTTAAATATTTAGGAAAATGTGTTATTACATGGTCGCCCTCACATATTAGAGTAATGGTGACTCCAAGATATTTTGCAACATCAAAATCAATTTTAAGTTTGTTTAATGAAACATTTCCCAAGTACATATTAATGTTCCCTATTCAGGAAACAACTTTAAAACCACAGAAAATATGAGAATGTATGCTAGGCAAGGAAATTATAATACAGAAAAAGAAAATCATCTAGTACCAAAAAAAATATGTTTCCACAGAGAGTTAGACACCTCACCAGTTAATAGCACTGGCAAGAAGCCAGCATACATATTGACCACATTTCCCTTCTGGGAGTAGAACTGCTGCATTCCATCTGAAAGAAATCAGTACTTCCATATTTTATGTTCTTAAAAAAGAGGTAAGGAGCCTAATTCTCTCTACAAAGCTTTTAAAATCCAAACCAAACCTTTTTTTGTGACTATCATGTGCTATTTCTAAGCTGCCTGCTTGGCACCTGTGCTATGATGCCTTACAGGCACCTCAAGGTAAAGATTTCCAAAATTAAACTTAAGTGAACTGTTCTCTATAAGTATGCTCTCTGCAGGATATCTTTGCAGGGAGTGGTTCCACCATCGCTTTGTTGTTTCTGTTGATAACTCAGAATTTACCTTCTATCCCTCTTTTTCCACACATAACATTTTCTCCTCATCTATTGATCTTATCCCCAAAATCCCCATTTCTCTACTTCTCTTTACATCCACCAGCAGGATTCTAGCCAAATACATATCATGTCTTCCCAGCAATATCCTCTTAAATATTTTCTGTCTGGCTTTATGTTGCCTTCCCCTTATGGCCCATAATATGTTTTCCACACTTTAATGAGAAGGACCTTTGAAAGACATTCATATAACTAGGTAATAGCCTTGCTTTACATTTTTCAGTGTCTTCTGTTGCTTTTAGGATTAAGGCTTGCTTCCTTAATCTGGCCTGCAAGACCCTGTGTGATGTCTTGAAAACACATGCCACTTATTTTTGGAGTGACTTTTCTCCTTATTCTTTTCCCTTCAGTTTCTCATAAGGTCTATAGTCATTTTTATCTCAGATTTCTGCAAACGTTCCTTCTTTCAGAATTGCTCTCCATCCCATCCACCACACTCTCCCACTAAATGATGGATTTACATGTATTCTTCAGAACTAATATCTCAAGAAAAGCCTTTCCTGAATCCCCAGATCAAGTTAGAATCCTAAATGGATGCAATCCATTCATTTACAAAATACTAATCAGTTTTTCAACAATTGAAATGTAACAGTATAATGAAATTATGTATGTAGCCCGACTTCAGACATTTTAAAGTTCTGTAAAAACAAAAGGAATTATAATTAAAATGTGAAATAGATTTATCACTATAGTTTGTTCTAAGGAAATTTTTTCTGCACAATTACAGTTTGTTTCATTGCAATTAGAACACTTCAATAGTTACTTCATATTTCTAATTCAATTGGCTTCTTTTTAAAAATTATTTTTTGGCAAAATGCCTGTTGACAATCAAAAACAGAAAAGAATTAATTTAAAATTTTATTAAGTCCAGTATTTTCCAGATGTCCCATAAAATTGGCCAAATTGATGACAGGAAAGAAAATTTCTGTAAGCTTCTGTTCATTCATTCATTTATTTAATATCCAGATACCAAGGCCTTTTTTATATTCCACGAATTCATTTAAAATATATTTTTAGTTGACATAATTATACATACTTATGGGATCCAGAGTGATATTTTGAAATATGTATACAACGTATAATACTCAAATCAGTATAATTAGCATGTGTATCTTCTCAAACATTTATTATTTCTTTGTGTTGTGAACATTAAAAATCTAGTTGTTTCAAAATGTACAATAAGTTATGGTTAACCATATTCAACCTATAGCACCACAGGTCACCAGAACTCATTCCTCCCATCTGTCTGTTATTTTGTATCTTTTAAACAACCTCTTCCTATTCTCTCCTTCTCCATTTCCTCTGATACCCACAGTTCTACTCTCTGCTTCCAAGAGTTCAATATTTTTTAGCTCCCACATGTGAGAACATACAGTATTTATCTCTTGGTACCTGACTTATTTCCCTTTAATATGATATCCTTCAGACTTATCCACATTGCTTCAAATGATAGGATTTCATTCTTTTTATGGCTGCATAGTATTCCATTGTGTATATATATCACATGTTCTTTATCCATCTATCTCTTGATTAATATTTAGGTTAATTCCATATGTTGACATTGTGAGTAGTGCTGCAATAAATAAAGGAGTTTGGCTGTCCTTTTTATATACTGGTTTCATTTCTTTAGAATAAGCAGTAATGAGATTGCTGGATCCTGTGGTGGTTTTATTTTTAGTTTTTTGAGTGTTTTCCCACTCAAAAAACATCCAGTGTTTTCCCTAACGGCTATACTAACTTACATTTCCACCAACGGGGTACAAGGGATCCCTTTTTACTGCATCCTCACAAGCATTTGCTATTTTTGTCTTTTTGGTAATAGCCATTCTAACTGGGCTGAGATGATACTTCAGTATAGTTTTGATTTGTATTTCCCTGATGATTAGTGATATTGAGCATTTTTTCATATATTTGTTGACCATTTATTTTTATGCCTTGTTTTGAGAAGTATTATTTAGATCCTCTGTCCACTTCTTAACCAGATTATTTGTTTTGTGCATGTATGTACTGGGGATGAGGTGTGTGTGTGTGTATGTGTGTGTGTATTGCTGTTGTTCCTTATATATTGTGGATATTAGTCTCTTGTTGGACGTATAGTTTGCAAATATTTTTCCCCATTCTACAGACTTTTTTCATCACTTTTTGAATGTATTCTTTGCTGTGCAGAAGATTTTTGGTTTAAAATAGTCCCATTTGTCTTTTTTTTTTTTTGTAGCCTGTGCTTTTGAAGTCTTAGCCATAAAATATTTGTTTACCCAATGTTCTGAAATAATTCTCTCTTATTTTCTTTTAGCAGTTTTATAGTTTTGAGTCTTATGTTTCAGCATTTCATCCATTTTGAGTTGAGTTTTGTTGCCGGACACTCTTCTAGAGACTACAGAGCCAGAACTGAGTTAGACAAAGAAAGCTTCCGCCCTTTGCAGATTTTCTCTTTCTGGCTCAGATTCTCTATTTTGCCTTGGAGTGAGGGGAGCAGTTAAATAAGCTGCCCTCCAGGATCCTTCCTCTCCCAGGTATTCCAGACAGTGTCACAGGCCCAAGGATTCTTTTCTCTGTACTCTGTACTCACCCATGGCCCATCTTCCATGGTGACAGGAAACCATGGTGACAACACTCCTTGCATTGTGTCTGGATGACTTCTGAGTAAATCTGAGTACAACTCCTGTGACTGAAGTTAGGGCAAGTACCTCAGATGGTTCTTTGCAGCACTCTGAAAATATCAATTCGAAATGAATGTCTTGATTACCTCAATCTCAGCTGAAAGGGAAAGAGAGAGAGTAGATTTTTGACTGGTTCCTCACAAACACTGTGGTATTTTACAACTTTATAAATTATTTTCTCTTATCGTTTTGGCCTGACAGATGAAAAAAAAATCTTGAAGGAGCAATTGCATTTCGTTAGCTGCATTCAGCATCTTCGTTTATTTTTATTTGACAATGCATTTTGCTTTATTATTTGAAGTGTGTTTTTCTTAACCTGTTGTAAGCACCACACTTTATTCCTATTTGCTGATTTAAATAGATTTCTAACCAAAGAAAAGCGCAAGATTCTCACATTGGTGTATACTAAATTTCTGGCCTGGAATCATATGTTATTTGTGATACTGTAAGTGCAATGACATTTATGTAACTGTACTGTTGGCTGCAAAATCACTTTAAAAGGAACTTCATTAACTATGTGAAGTAAAACAACAAATACTAGAAATCTGTGTTTTATGCTGCAGTCCCAGTAGGTGTTATCTTGTAATATTACATTACGAAATCTCAGGGCTTTAGAGAAAGAACATTAGGGTTTTCATTTTTTACCCGGCATAAAATGTAATACAATGTTTCATTTATCTTCAGTGGTTTCTTTTCCTTGAATTATTTGTAATGAAAAAATATACTTGTACGTGGCTTTGTTAAGAGAGAAAAAGTAATATCGTGAACATCCATGGTTTATATTTAGAATATTCTCTGATTGCTATCCCCAAGCCATCACTCCCCAGCTTAATATTTATTTGAATTTTTATTTCAATTGTGAAGCTTTCTGCAGTAATTTACAAAAATAGGTTATCCAGTTATAACAGAATTTGGCAATAGAATCTAGTTCAATTCTGGGATTATATAGCAGGTAAAAATGTCCGTTTTCATTGACTTAGAACAATTGTTTTATTTTTTAATTAGATATATAGCTTCTTGTCAGTACCAAGAATGATGATATCAACAAAATAAGAGCTCCTTTTCATTAATCCCATAACATGTGCCCAGCAAGGTGGCATTACATAAATATGTCTCATTTAATTCTAATGGTGATCTTTTGGAGAAATATTGTTATTTCCATTTTAAGGATGAATAACTGAGATTTTTGAGGTATGAAACTTACATAAATTCCTGTGACAAGAAAGCAATAAAGTATAAGCTCTGGTCTCCTTGACAGCAAAGCCCCTGTTCCTGATCTCTATTGTCAATCTCCAGTGTACCTAACTCCAAAATATAGGTCTTCTTAATGTGATCACTTCACAAAATGATTTTGCTCATTATTTGTGCAAGCTGATATTCTGAAACAACAGAATATGATCTACAAGGCTTAGTTACATTAAATTTTAAAACAAGAAGATAAAACTTTTCAAGGAGGATAAAGATTAGACTGCGTATGTCCATTGCAATGAATTATAACAGTTTTATGAAAATGGTAATGTCTGTGTGCATGTGTGTGGAGCAGGACTTGGGTACATTGGTGGTGATCTTGAGAAGCAGGGTGCTGATTTAAATAGAATTGTTTCAGCACATACTGTCTGCTACCTGAATGCCAAAACTAGTGGTACATTAGTATGTTGATGAAACTAGTACATCTACTCCTGGGACATTTTATGTATAGTAGAGGGGTGGTGAAAGTTGGAGGGAGAACCCATGGGCTAGATAATAGAGAATAGAAGGGGGAAAAGTCAAAGCAAAATGTTGGGTAGGTAGACTAGATGCATTATCAGCTTCTAAGCCATGAGGGAAAATCCACATAGGGGAAATGGGATGGAAATAAGGAGGAGTTGGGGGCAGATGGTTATGCTTGGAGGCAGAGAACTGCAGTGATTCCCCGACATAAGTGGAACACCAGTTCAAGCAATACCTTATACATATCCTCTGGAGCTTGGGCAAGCTTGTGCCATGTGAATTTCTGAAGGTGGAAAATTACGTATTTTTTCTTTTAAAACTCCTCTATTGGAATGCAGCATAGAATTTCTCCCCCGGGAGAATGTCTTCCTCTTGCAAACATGGATGGCAGCTATTATAATTTCCAAGGATGCCATTTTTCATATAGTAGGAAGACTCATGAAGATTAGTAGTGAGACAGGACCTGAAGCCTTGGAACCAGAGAGCAATAAACTTGTCATACAGTCATTACCAGAACAAAGTTATAAAACTGAAGTGGAATTTTATGGAAAGACCATAGTTGTGAACTACAATTACTGTATTAGCTCACTTGCATGGTAAGGACAATCTTAATGCAGAATGTAATTAGGGCACCAAGACTGAAAATACATAATATTCAGGCGTATTAGTTTGTTTTCACATGCTGGAAAAGACATACCCAAGATGGGGCAATTTACAAAAGAAAGAGGTTTAACTGGACTTACAGTTCCACGTGGCTGAGGAGTTCTCAGAATCATGATGGGAGGTGAAAGACTCTTGTTACATGGTGGTGACAAGAGAAAATAAGGAAGAAAAAAAAGTGGAAACTCCTGATAAACCTATCAGATCTCATGAGATTTATTCACTATCGTGAGAACAGCATGGGAAAGACCAGCCCCCGTGATTCAATTACCTTCTTCTGGGTCCTTCTCACAACACATGGAAATTCTGGGAAATACAATTCAACTTGAGATTTTGGTGAGGACACAGTCAAACCGTATCATTCTGCCCCCGTCCCCTCCAAATCTCTTGTACTCACATTTCAAAACCAATCACGCCTTCTCAACAGTCATCCAAAGTCTTAACTCATTTCAGTACTAACCCAAAAGTCCAGAGTCCAAAGTTTCATCTGAGACAAGGCAAGTCCCTTCTGCCTATGAGCCTATGAGCTAAAATCAAAAGCAAGCTAGTGACTTCCTAGAAACAATGAGGGTACAGGTATTAGGTAAATATAGACATTCCAAATGGGAGAAATTGACCAAAACAAAGGGGCTACGGGCCCCATGTGAGTCCAAAATCCAGCAGGGCAGTCAAATCTTAAAGCTCTAACATGATCTCCTTTGACTCCATGTCTCACATCCTCACATCCAGGTCACACTGCTGCAAGAGATAGGTTCCCGTAGTCTTGGGCAGCCCTGCTCCTGTAGCTTTGCAGGGTTCAGCTTCCCTTCTGGTTGCCTTTACAGGCTAGTGTTGAGCGTCTGTGACTTTTCCAGGTGAACAATGCAACCTGTTGGACCTACCATCCTGGGGACTGGAGGATGGTGGCCCTCTTCTCACAGCTCCACTAGGCAGTGCCTCAGTAGGGACTCTCTGTGGGTGCTCCAACTTCACAATTCCCTTCCACACTGCCCTAGCAGAGGTTCTCTGTGAGCACCCACCCCTACAGCAAACTTCTGCCTGAGCATCCAGGTGTTTCCGTACATCTTCTGAAATCTAGGCGGAGGTTCCCAGGCCCCAGTTCTTGAATTGTCTGCATTCGCAGGCTCAACACCGTGTGGAAGCTCCAAAGGCTTGGGGCTTGCACCCTGTGAAGCCACAGCTCGAGTTCTACTTTGGCTCCTTTCAGCCACGGCTGGTGCAGCTAGCACACAGGACATCAAGTCCCTAGGCTGCCCCAGCACAGGGACCCAGGCCCTGACCCACGAAACCATTTTCTGCTATGCCTCCAGGCCTGTGATAGAAGTGTCTGCCATGAAGGCCTCTGGTGACATTTTCCCCAATCTCCTGGGGATTAACATTCAGTGCCTCAGTTATTTATGCAAATTTCTGCAGCTGGCTTGAATTTTTCCTCAGAAAATGGGTTTTTATTTTTCTGTCACATTGTCAGGCTGAAATTTTTAAATTTCATACTCTGCTTCATTTATAAAACTGAATTCCTTTTACAGCACCCAAGTCACCTCTTGAATGCTTTGCTGCTTAGAAATTACTTCTGCCAGATACCCTAAATCATCTCTCTCAAGTTCAAAGTTCTAAAAAATCTCTAGGGCACAGACAAAATGCCACCGGTCTCTTTGCTAAAATATAACAAGAGTCACCTCTGCTCCAGTTCCCAAAAAGTTCCTCATCTCCATCTGAGACCACCTCATCCTGGACCTTATTGTTCATATTGCTGTCAGGCTTTTGGCCAAAGCCATTCAACAAGTATCTAGAAAGTTCCAAATTTTCCCACATTTTCCTGTCTTCTTCTGAGCTCTCTAAACTGTTCCAACCTCTGCCTGTTACCCAGTTCCAAAGTAACTTCCACGTTTTTGGGTATCTTTTCAGCAACACTCCACTCACAGTACCAATTTACTATATTAGTTTGTTTCCCCACTCCTGATAAAGACATACCCAAGACTGGAAGGAAGAGGTTTAATTGGAGTTATGGGTCCACGTGGCTGGAGAGTTCTCAGAATCAAGGCTGGAGGTGAAAGGCTCTTCTTACATGGTAGGGACAAGAGTAATTGAGGAAGAAGCAAAAGTGGAAAATCTTGATAAACCCATCAGATCTCATGAGACTTACTATCATGAGAATAGCGTGAGAAAGACCGGTCCCCATGATTCAGTTACCTCCCCCTGGGTCCCTCCCACAACATGTGGGAATTCTGGGAGATACAATTCAAGTTGAGATTTCTGTGGGGACACAGCCAAACCTTACCACCACAGATAATAGACTTTAAGTCAAGGTTTAATTGGATCACCTGATGGAGGGAGTAGATCACCTGATGGAGGGAGTAGATCACAGATTGCTTTCTGCTTGAGGCATGATTTTGTTGAAGGTCTTGGATTGGCCGCTGCAGCCATACATGCTTCTTTTTGAAGCCAAGCTCATTACATGATAATTTTGAGAGATTATGTTTAGCAGTAACACTTCCTCCAATGACCAGAATCATGTATCACTCTTTACCATTGCATATGATTTCCTAAAAGCAGAGATTACATTAATCACTGTGAATAAGCTCCTCTGACATATTGTTTCAAATATGTTATTCTGTTGACCAGGAACTTACGTCTAATTATTGAAAAGCTAAGTGTAATTCATAAGTATTTAGTTTTTCCAAGGTCACCTCTTAGTTGTCTCCCTTTTAAATATTTACAGTTAGATCACTATAGAGGGTCAATGCTTTTTCTTCTTCCTCCACTCAGACTTTATCATTTTAAACTTGCCTATCTTCTCGTTATTAATGTTGTATTATAAAATATAATAAGTGTGAAAAAGAGCAAGAATATCACATTCATCAAGGGAGACCCTCTATAGTAGCCAGGGACAAGGAGTTGGTTCACATCTAGAACTCTGGATGAATAAGCTAAGGTTCTTTTTCATTTCTTTCTTTTATTCTTTTTTTTTTCTAATGCATATTCTCACCCAGTCTTCAGTGCAGTGGCATGATCACGGCTCACTGCAGCCTCTACCTCTTGAGCTCAAGCAGATCCTCCCACCTCAGCCTCTTGAGTTCTGGGACTATAGGCATGTGCCACTAGACATGGTTGTTATTATTTTTTTTAATTTTAGAGAGAGAGGGTCTTGCCATGTTTTCCAAGCTCATCTCATATATCTGAGATCAGGTGATCCACATGCCTGGGCCTCTGAAATTGCTGAAATTACAGACATGATCCACTGTGCCTGACCGGTAAAGTCAGGTTCTTACCTACTTGTGGGAAAACACAAAAATGTTCCCTTCTTCGAATTGTGGAATAATTAATTACCTGTGTCACACTGGTAGTAGTTAGCCTGTGCCAGTATGGAATTGGCATGCAGTAGACATTTAATGAATGATGAAGCCAACCCTCTTACCACCATAACTCAATGAGTTGATCCAAAAGACTCAATTTTGTAACAGGTGGCTTAATTAAATGGTCAAGCTGAACCTATGCAGTAGGGTGACTGAGTATCTGAGAACAGACTTCAAAATTTAGGTAAATTTAAGTTTTTGTTTGGTTTGGTACCACCTAATAGTGTTTCTTCACCTATGCTTCACTTTTAAGAGAGATGATTCTGAATCCGGAATCATTTTTCTTAAGGTTTTGATTTCTTAAGCATCAGGAGCTTAAGAAATCACCTCCCTGTTTAGGTGATATTTATTGACCAAATTTTGGGAGATGGGTGTGGGGGAATATTGGAGACAAGAGAACCCGTCTTCTCCCTCCTCAATTTTGGGGATGGAATTACCTGCATTTTCCATGTAGCTTTGTTTTTTCTTTCATGCCCTGTCCCCACACCCTACAAGAAAGTGAGAACTTTGGTTTCCACCTCCATTTCCTTCTGCCATTTTAAGAGCAGAGCCAGCAAGAAGGATCAGCAGCCAGTTGCCTATAGTGTTGTATCCAAATTTATGTCACTGTGCTGTGTTTTATAGGAAGAAGGAGGAATTTTATCGAGTTTTCTTTGTTTGATGAAATAACTTGTGACACCTTTTCACAATGATGCTCCATTTGTAGTAACACAAAAATGTCTGTTGGTAACAATAAAATGCCTTGATTTTTTACATTAAAAGTTAATTGTTTAAGGTCACAATTCTCAAACTGTGTGCGAGGAAGTCAGTCCCAAGCATTTCAGTGAACTCACGTGGGCATCACCAGATTTCAAAGTATTTCAAAGGCTAGACAGCCTTGCAGGCCACTTCTGCTAGTCACAGTTTCCACATTAGATTGTGCTACATTCATTTTCATTACGTCATATTTTTGTAAAGCTTCATTTCCAGTGGTTGCTGTGATATGATGCAAGTACGACACAGAAGTCAGTGAGGAAAGGGAAGTGAGGGTGGGGATGTCTAACCACATTCCAAAGGTTCCTACATTGTTTTGGGTCCAACAGTCACATGGATTCCTTTAGGAAGTCACTGTGATAATTTAAGAATGATATAGAAGTAATGTTTTACCTTCAGTTGATATATATTAATGAATTACGTTGCTACTAAAGCTGTTAGGATATAACTATTAAGGATGTAAAAATTGAGTTGTTTACACCTAACAAACCGAAATCACAAATTTATTTTGGCCTAGGAGTACCATGTAAACATTATTACTAAGACACTAAAATTGCTGCAAAATGGGAAAGTTTAGAAACCTCTAGGTTGAGAAATTTCTCCATTCCTAAGGCTCCTTAGATCCTCGTGAGCCTATGAAATAATTGAAAACTCCCATCAGGAGAATGTGTCAAAAACTGTAATTTTGAGAATATTGATCCCTATATGTTTACTTGAAACAAAAAAACATACTGGGGTGAGTTACTTAAAGACAAATTTCACCTGCTGTAGGTCAAACATCACCTAATACAAATGTGTTACAATGGAATATTCAGGCATTGAAGTTGTCATTATTATAAGATCCTTGGTACGGCAAAGGAACCTAGGTACAGAGAGAATTATTAACACAGCAAGGCAATGAGAAGACGTGACTGAGTATTGTGCTTTTGAGGACATATATTGTATCTTTATTATCTTCTAAATGGGGATGGAGGACAGCTGTGATGCTGCGATTAAACAAACTGAACTCCAATCTGAATTTTTACTTTAAAGTAATTCAATTAGAAATAATTTTGAGTACCCTTTTCTTTTTTTTTCTTTTTGTTCAGCTTATATTTATCCATAATTTTATAAATATGGCTCAGCAAAGTAGGTTGAAAGGGATCTCATTTTAAACAATTCTGTTAGTGTTTTGCTACAAGCTACATGTGCCTTCATATTGTGTGTGTGTGTGTGTGTGTGTGTGTGTGTGTGTGTGTGTAGGGTATGTGAGTGAATTTACTACTGTAGTTAGAAATTACTTACTCTAATTTCCAAATATTACAGTGGTATCTTTGTGCAAGCCTAAATAAATTGCTCTCTCAGGCATCATATTTATTTTAGTTACATGAACATTTAAAAAATGAATGGCTGAATATAGCATTTGCTGAAGTTAAATGGAAGGGCAAAAATGCTCATGTTTAGAAACATAGGGGTTTCATTGAGGTAAAGCTATGAGTTAAGGTCATTTTCCTGGAAGCTACCCTATTTAAAAATAGTCCCTAACAACCAAAGCTATTGAATAAACTGTATTTTGGCCATTTGATAAAACTTTTCTTAGAAGTATTACTTGGATGTAAATATTTAATCTTGCTGAAATTATATTTGTTCAGGAAGTTTCAAGTATAGCTTAATGAATATAGTCATAAAAGAGGAATCAAAGGATAATGATATGAAAAATCAGAATGGAACTCAAACAGTGAGTCAATCTTACTTTTTCCTGATGTTTTACTGTCATCAAAAAAAACAAATAATTACCCATTGAACTTGATGTAACCTTCTAGAAGAAAAAAAATAAGTTTTATCCTGAGCTTCTAGTTTGTAAGTTCTCCTGCTTGCTTGGAATGTCCATTTCCCACATGACCTTTACAAATGTTTTATTAAATTTCATTAAACAGAGACAGGAAAGAAATGAAACACTTGAAGAAAATCTGGCTAGCAGACAAGATAATGTTGTAGAGTACTCAGGTTTGACAACTGTGGTAGTCTGTAACCCAATAAAGAACACAACGTTGGAAAATAAAGAAGCTAGAAACCTATAATCTTGATTTTGTGATTGCTGAATGTGTTTAGTAAGGGGAGAAGAATAGAAAGTATTTAATGTATCATGGGAAACCTCTTTGAAAGTCTGATAAATGAGCTTATAGACCGTGAACATTTTTCAGGTAACTCGTAATTCTACTTTTGGCATCAGAAATTCCATTTGAGTTTAGTTTATGTATGATATGAAAGGTAACAGAAATGTTTAGTTTTAGAACATTTTTGGAAGAATCACAAAATACATTAAACATCAGGTACATTTTTATATTATTGTATAAAACACTTTGATACCAGGCACGAAAAATAATTCTATAATTACATAAAATAAACATATTTAAGTGACTGCACTTTGCCAAACTCTGAGTTAGTAGTTAAATTTGAATTATTTGATTATCACAACCACTTTTTGAGTTAGGTTCTATTATTATCTACACTTTAAAGATGAGAAAACTGAGGCTTAGGGAGTTTCCAAAATCGTCAAGTAAGTGATGACATCAGGACTTAAACCCAGGCCATTTGATCTTGAAATTAAAGTCCACTTTATTTTCACATTTTAATAATTCTCATATCAGGTTGTGGTTTAAAATTAATGCAAAGAATTTTATATCATGTTTATGTTTATTAATGCCTCTCCTAATGAGGCCTTTTATTAAATTCATAATGTGTTTTAAAATTTTATGGCATCTTAGAATCAAGAAAATGTAATGTTAGAGAGTAAAACAAAGGCCACTAGATCTTGGGAATAGAAATAAAAGTAGGGGAGATGCCAGGCAAGGAAATACAGATCAGTGAGAAAAAATCAGAGTAGGCTACTGAGGGGTCAGTTCGGGATTTTTAAGCCATGAGAGGGGAGAGGACACCATCATGGTTACACCATATAACAACTGAAAGCAGCATTCTGAATAGGAAGGTGTGAGATCATTGGTACATAGTTGCTTAAAACTAACCTCATTGTTCTTTGCTCAAGAGAGTCCTGTGTTGTATTCAGAGGGTCAGTTCGGTAAGGTCACTGAGAATCTAACATAACGGAGTCCCTGAGGGTCACGGTTCTTCAACACCCTCAGCTAGTTAATGCTCTTTGTGGAATAACATAACATTCAGTTTTACTATCTCCACAAAAAAACTCAAGAGAAGGGGAAGACCCTACCTTAAAGCCAAGAATTTAGAAAATGTATTATATACAGAGAGCAAATTTAAAAGTTGAAGGATTTATTTCAGTATGTATAGTAAAAGTAGGACCTAAATAAAGACCATGTAGGTGCACCAACAGTTTCATTGTTTAAAGAAGCAAAAGATTATCATCGAGAACAAGTAATGGAGAAAGTGAAGAAAGCCTAATTCAGAAAATAGAGTCCTATTTAATGTAGCGTTGGAAGTTCTGGCCAGAGCAATCAGGCAAGAGAAAGAAATAAAAGATATTCAAATAGAAAGAGAGGAAGTCAAATTGTCTCTGTTTGCAGATGACATGATTGTATGTTGAGAAAACCCCATTGTCTCAGCCCCAAATCTCCTTAAGCTGATAAGCAACTTCAGCAAAGTCTCAGGATTCAAAATCAGTGTGCAAAAATTACAAGCCTTCCTATACACCAATAATAGACAAACAGAAAGCCAAATGATGAGTGAACTCCCATTCACAGTTGTAACAAAGAGAATAAAATACCTAGGAATACAACTACCAAGGGATGTGAAGGACGTCTTCAAGGAGAACTACAAACCACTGCTCAAGAAAATAAGAGAAGATAAAGAGATGGAAAAACATTCTATGCTCATGGATGGGAAGAATCAATATCATGAAAATGGCCATACTACCCAAAGCAATTTATAGATTCAATGCTATCCCCATCAATCTACCATTGACTTTCTTCACAGAATTAGAAAAAAAACTACTTTAAATTTCACATGGAACCAGAAAAGAGCCTGTATAGCCAAGACAATCCTAAGCAAAAAGAACAAAGCTAGAAGCATCAAGCTACCTGACTTCAAACTATACTACAAGACTACAGTAACCAAAACAACAGGGTACTGGTATCAAAACAGATATATAGACCAGTGGAGCAGAACATAGGCCTCAGAAATAATGCCACTCGTCTACAACCATCTGATCTCTGACAAGCCTGACAGAAACAAGCAATGGGGAAAGGATTCTCTATTTAATAAGTGGTGTTGGGAAAACTGGCTAGCCATATGCAGTAACCTGAAACTGGGCCCCTTCCTTATAACTTATACAAAAATTAACTCAAGATGGATTAAAGACTTAAATGTAAGACCTAAAACCATAAACAACCGTAGAAGAAGACCAAGGTAATACCATTCAGGACATAGGCATGAGCAAAGTCTTCATGACTAAAACACCAAAAGTGATGGCAACAAAGGTCAAAATGGACAAATGTGATCTAATTAAACTAGAGCTTCTGCACAGCAAAAGAAACTATCATCAGAGTGAACAGGCAGCCTACAGAATGGGAGAAAGTTTTTGCAATTTATCCATCTGACAAAGGGCCAATATCCAGTATCTACAAAGAACTTAAACAAATTTACAAGAAAAAAACCATCAAAAGGTGTGGAAGGATATGAACAGACACTTCTCAAAAGAAGACATTCATGTGGCCAACAAACATAAAAGAAAACAGCTCATCATCACTGGTCATTAGAGAAATGCGACTCAAAACCACAATGAGATACCATCTCATGCCAGTTAGAATCGTGATCATTAAAAAGTCAGGAAACAACAGATGCTG
Source organism: Cacajao melanocephalus (assembly GCA_963573385.1). Taxonomy (NCBI): domain Eukaryota; kingdom Metazoa; phylum Chordata; class Mammalia; order Primates; family Pitheciidae; genus Cacajao; species Cacajao melanocephalus. The sequence continues at coordinate 15,135 of CAUYLG010012640.1, read as the reverse complement.
GAGAGCGTGTGGAGAAATAGGAATGCTTTTACACTGTTGGTGGGAGTATAAATTAGTTCAATAATTGTGGAAGACAGTGTGGCGATTCCTCAAGGATCTAGAACCAGAAGCACCATTTGACCCAGCAACCCCATTCCTGGGTATATACCCAAAGGATTACAAATCATTTTACTATAAAGACACATGTACACATATGTTTATTGCAGCACTGTTCATAGTAGCAAAGACTTGGAACCAACCACAATACCCATTAGTGATAGACTGGATAATAAAAACTGTGGCACATATACACCATGGAATACTATGAGGCCATAAAAAGTATGAGTTCACATCCTTTGCAAGGATATGGATGAAGCTGGAAACCCTCATTCTCAGCAAACTAAGAAAGAAAAAACCAAAGCTGTATGTTCTCACTCATAAGTGGAAGTTGAACAATGAGAACTCAATGGACACAGGGAGGGGAATATCACACACTGAGGCCTGTCAGGTGGTGAGAGGCTAGGTGAGTGATAGCATTAGGAGAAATACCTAATGTAGATGACGGATTGGTAAATGCAGCAAACCACTGTGACACTTGTATAGCTATGCAACAAACCTGCAGGTTCTGTTTATTCACTAGGACCTAAATAAAGACCACGTAGAGGCACCAACAGCTTCACTGTTTAAAGAAGCAAAAGATTGTCATGGAGAACAAGTAATGGAGAAAGTGAAAAAAGCCTAATTCAGAAAATAGAGTCCTATTTAACGTAGTGTTGGAAGTTCTGGCCATGTTCATGTACCCGAGAACGTAAACTATATATATATATATATATATAAAAAAAATTAGGGGCCTGGAGATGAAGGCTGAACTTAGAAAAGAAAGCACTCATCTAGTTTAGACTACCCTAAAACACTTGAGCTCAGTAGCATCCAGATACAGCTACGCTCCATTGAGAGGCCCAGCAATAAACATAGCCACCCCAAGTGATGGGATGGAAAAGGTACAGCACGTCAGGATGGAGGATGAAACACAGGCTCTCAAATACAAAGCATTGGTAACGTGTGCACACACAGACACACACAGTCATAAATATCTAAAAAGGCACCATGTCATATACAGTTTTTAAACAGTATTAAAAAATCAGGGAAGTTATTTGTAATATTTTGCCAAAAAATTACGTTTTCCTAAGAATTCTTGTAATTCAATTGAAAAATAAAGTTCCCACAAGAAATTTGAGCATATGATAAAAAGAACTGTCACACAACAAATGAAAAATGAGTGGATTAAATATCATAATATTACTAGTAACTAAATACATGTAAGTTAAAAAGCGAAAATGGTAAAAAGGTACAATTTTTTGGATATTAAGAATGTGAAATACTGCAAAATCCAACGTATTGAAGGGTGTGGAAAAATAGACCATTCCTGGAGGGCAATTTGTCAATGTAATTGATAAAACTATAATAATTGTTTAATTTTAAAATTTATATTTGTTAATTTTATCCTAAAATCCCACTCAAGATTTTTAGGTCAAAGGCAGATTTTTTATTACTTCATAGTAAAAATTATTTTTCAATTATAACATAATAGTTAATTTTATATTTTTTGTTATTTTTTAAAAATGTTTTTATAGTGAACTATGAAACTGAGAAAAAATGACAATGAAATAAATATTTGACTCATGCCATTTGAAAACAAAAAGAAGGCAAGTATAAGGATTATAGCAGAAGCTAATGAATTAGAAAAAATAAAACTGGTAAATCAAAATATTATATACCACTTTAGTATAAAGAAATCTGGTATTTTGGGGGATGAAAATAGCATATATAAGTATATAATATTAGATGTGAGAAGCAGGATAGTTATGTGCCTATCTGTCCAAAACCCACCAGCAATATTGAATATTTTGCTATAACATGTAAATTTTCTAAGTGTCTTAAGGAATTTAAGGAGAAGCAGAAAATCAGTATCTATGAAAAAACATGTCAATACAAAGAAAGAAAAGAAAAATCTGTCTCCTAAAAGAGTTTCTGGGTTCAGAATGTGTTATTAAACAAAAGAAACTTCTTTTGTTTGCTTTTTTATATGTTATGTTATAGAGCCAATATTGGAATTTTTTTTCTTCAATTAATCTATTTCAGTAAGCTTAAAAAAATTAGAACAATTTATGAAACTTATTGACATAAGAAAAGAAAGGAATCAATTCAGTTTTGAAAAAGAGGAGTAGTGATGGTAGATTGAACTGTCAGATGTTACACAGCTTTAGTAATTATAATAGTGTGATATTGAGAGAAAAAAATATGGACATTAATTAGTGAACTACAACAGAAAATCCAGGATCACACATAAATTTGTGTGAACGTTAATTATAATGGCAACATTTCAAATGAATAAAGAATGAGTTTTTCAAGTGATATCAGAACAAAGAACTAATTATATCAAAAATTAAAAACAATATCTTGCTCTGTACTTCATATAATATGGTAAAACAAAACCCAGGAGAAATATTGCTTCAAAAGTAACAAATTCTGAAGTTAAATATAGACAAATACATAATCCTGAGTTGGAAAGGGCCTTTCTAAGTATAACTAACCAATAACTGAAACTATCAAGATAAAAATTGATGTATTTTAGTGTATCAACAAAAATACAGATGATAGATAGAAAAAAGATAGGTGAATTAATAATTATAGAGATATTACATGCAAAAAATAGTCATGTAAATGGCCAATTTTAAAATAACTTATAAAATAGATGAAAGAGCCTTGAAAACATAACTTTATGAGAGCGCGGCTCTACTGTACCATAAATTTGCCAACATTTATATAAGCACTCAAAATATATTTAAATTGTAAATTTGCTATTGTTTTTAAAAGTTTGATGCTATATGTGGACTTGTAAGTGAAATATTCAGGATTTCTTATACCCAAGTGGTATATTAATTATTACAAACTTTATGAGGGCAAACTGAAATATTTATAACACTTTTGACCTCACAATTCCATTTGGAAAATTTTAGGTTAAGAAAGAAATCAGAGATTCACAAGATATTTCTCAGCCATGCTCAAACTGATGTTTTTTTCAGAAGAGTCAGATTGGTATTAATCCACAAGTCCAGTCAGGTATTTGAATTTAAATAATTGTGGTAGATCTACACATTGCAATATGATATGCCTTCTTAAAAATGCTTTTATGGAAGATGCCTGAAAATGAGAAAGTAATTTTTTTAATGTTTTATTTTTATTCTTTTAGACATGGAGTCTCCCTTTGTCACCCAGGCTGGAGTGCAGTAGTGCAATCTCGGCTCTCTGCAACCTCCACTTCTGGGTTCAAGCAATTCTCCTGCTTCAGCCTCCCTAGTAGCTGGGACCACGGGCGCAAGCCACCACGCCCGGCTAATTTTTGTATTTTTAGTAGTGATGGGGTTTCTTCTTGTTGGTCAGTCTGGTCTCCAACTCCTGAGCTCAAGTAATCCACCCGCCTTGGCCTCCCAAAGTTCTGGGAATACAGGTGTAAGCCACTGTGACTGGCCTGAGAAAGCAATTTTTAACACAGTGTTACATGAAAACCAATTAGTTCATAAGAACATTCTATTTAAAAATATACATTAGAGAAAACTAAGAAAAAATTTTAAGAACTTTTGATTTCTTTTTATCTTTAAAATCTAATGAATTAGATTTTGCAATTCTACAAACTAATGGGCGACTCCGTATAGATTGCTTTATGTATTCAATTTCTTGTACATGATACACAGCATTGAATAGATATATGTAAAAATGTTTTGTGTATATATATAATGTAAAAGCTGGTAAACATTAAATATTTTACTTTCTCCAATTATCTAATTTTAAATAGAGGATGGAAATGGTTAAGTTAAAAGAGAGTAGTTCTCTTTCTCTTTAAAAGAAAAATCAAAGAACCAATGCTTCTCCAAGAGAAGAGATCCTAATTTTGTGGTTCACCGGTGTATGACTTTGGAAAAATAGATAAATACATTTGGTGAATTGATCCATGACCTAAGCAGCGGTCAGCTAATTTGCCATGTGAATATGCACACTGCATTAAGTAAAATTAAGAGATGATTACTGAGTTCAGCTTAAATTCATATTACTGGGAACTAATCTCTTAATTTTTAGACAGCTCTGAAATTGAGAAGCATAATTCAAAATGTAAAATTTATTACTCCGAGTTCCTCAAAGAGGAAATGAAGCGTAATTACCGATGTTTCCAATATAAACACATAACATGAGTTCATCAACTTAATATGTCAAGGCACATATTTAAATAATTTTTTAAGACATTTTCACAAAGTTGGGTAACTTCACAATGTAGGTTAACATTACAATTCTGTTAAGTGTTGGATTTTAAATGTTGCATGAGTTGGGCACAAGATCACTGAGCCAACAGTAAAAGAACAAAATAAGTTTTTGAAGATAAATATTTGCCATTATGTAAAATTCTTAGTCCAGAAAAAACATTTGTTCAACCTACGTTATGTCATCTTCTTCCACATGAGCAAAATAATTTAATCTTGATAGTTCTCTAGGCATTATTATTTTTGTTTTATAAAATTGAAACTAAGATTTTCAGTGAGCTGTTGAAGTTTTCACAGCTAGTGAGTAGGAAAACGAGGCTTAAAATGTTTGCTCTTCTGTGCAGAAAACATACAATGAACATCCATCTCACCATAAACACACATTTTACATGCGTGTACATCCATATAGGTTGAAAATTTTTTCTGAATATCATGCCATATTCACAAACTCTTTTAAGTCAATTATCATTTTACTATCTTAGCCTGTGTGGCATGGAACATTTTTCTCTATCCTCTCTCTCTGTCTCTTTCTTTCATATTCTCTCTCTCTCTCTCTATATATATATATACACACATATGCACACACATACACACGTACACACACATTCAAATATAGAGTCAGTGAATATAAGTATTTAGTATTTGACAAATATTATATGTTTTCTATGAATCTATGTATAAATTAAAAATAAGAATTTCAAATGATTCATATTGATAGTGAATTTATAATATTTTCTATGTAAATGAGATTTCCAAAACTCATTATGAAGTACTCATCTATATGCCTCTGCAAAATGAAGATAAAGATCTTGACCTAGTAAGCACTTTACATATGTATCTACATTTCTATAATTTTATTCATCAATGAATTTGCTCATTTATTCTGAAAAAATTAAATGTGTCATAAAATAATATAAAATAGTAATCTGAATTTGACTTTCAAATATTTTCCTCCTGTCTCATCCCATAACATTAATGAGCATTTTCTTGTCAAAGTTGGGAGTTGAGAAATTTAATATTTCTAAATAATTCTGTAAACCTAGTTATTCTCCCACCCTTCAGCTGAACTGTTTTGAAAATACAATGTGCATAGCTGCAGATTAACAGTACTTAGATGCACAAGGTTGATGTAATTTCAGGCTGCTTGAATTAACTCTCTCCGACAAGAAAAGTGCCTCTTTGTCTATAGTTATAACCCAGGCTCCGGTCGCTGGGAGTTTTCACATTGTTTCTAATATATTGGTGCTTGGACAAAGTCAAATCATCCCCTATGAAAGCTTGACTGCCCAAAGGGTATAAACCCAATTGTCAGTGGTTTATTCAGCTTTGACAGTTCTCAGTGTGATCCTAACAGCCTTTGGTAAAACAAGAAGGCAAGAGAAAAGCTTCAGAGACTTCCTTCTATTCATTTCTGTAATAGTTTTCTTGCCACAGGAGACTTGAGAAGATTTGTACAGCCTGCTCTCTTTTCATTAGCAGCAAGAGCAATGCTGTTGGGTAAGTTAACGTGTAAGACTGTAAAAAATAAGAATGCTGTGCATATGAATTTTTATTCCATTTAAAAATCTATCCTTTTACCTAAGGTACAGTACAACTGAAAACAGAAATAAATGGTAAATATATTTAATATTTTCTTACTCATAGACTTGTCATCTGGCTTTATTCTGTTTGTTGAATGCTGTTCCATGGTTCACTGGGTTTTTGGTATGAACATGTTAAAATTATCGTTATTGGACTGACAAGGAAACCTGATTGAATGTTTAACACAGCCATACTTCTTGTCATCAAATGTAACAATATTTAATGATCTCTTTGTATTTCCACATGCAACAAAATGAATCAGTGTTTTCAGGCTTAGTTTGGCCATTCCATTAAACTGCCAGGACTAAATTACTGTTCATATAGTACCCTTATTTCCTTCTTTCCTAGAAAAATTATATCTGGTTAATAAAATTTCTAACTTTGAGAAAAATCTACATGTTTATATTAGTTATAGCACACTGCAGTGTATAAATGTATTTATTGATTATATACATAAAGGAAAAAGACATTTCTCTTGCAAAATAATGTATATAATATTTTGGGTACATGTTACTATTAATTTTTCTTTTAGAATTCATATTGTATAATATAAACTAATTCCCAAATTAAAATATTGATGAAATATACTGAACATATTATAGTTAATAGATATATCATTTGTTTTTCATGACGTTATCACTGCACAAGTCATTAATACTTTTAAAGATCAGTATTTGATAAATCGGAACATAGAAAAAGATATAAGTAAAACAGGATGAGTCAAATAATTAGTTATTCATTACTAGTTAGTTACGTTTATAAATTAGTTACTTATTCAAGATGCCTTTTTTCCCTATAAGCTAGGCAGCACCAAAATGTGAACTGGGTAGAATAAATTATGACTTCCCTCATTTTTAGGCCTTCCAGTATGAAATAGCTGAATTTGGCCTTAAGATCTTTATTGGGTTCTCTGATATCATTATTATATTAGAAGTACAAGTTCTTATGTGAAGTAATATTAAATTTTTAAGTTCTTATCCATTGTCATGAATATTCCAGTGTGGACCTAGAAGGGTTAAGTTATAACATCTGAGGAGGCAAAATAAGTGATAACTTTAAGATTAATAAAGTTGGCATTCAGCTTTTGATAAAATCTTTCTTAGACACATTGCAGGACAGCATATATTATATCTGTGATTAGGGATGCCTTAAACAATGACCTGATTAAAGAACAGTCGATATAAATGTTCTTTTCTTCCCCCACATCTTTAAATTGTTTCCCCTGACAGTCTGTGATGGTGCGTTGACATTTTGAAATATCAAAGCAGAGAATAACCATTGATACAGCTGTCTGACTTACCGTGGTTTCTTATTATAGCAATCATGTTACCACGGGCCATACTTCTGTCAACAGCACTTCATCACAGATGCCCCAATTGCCCATATATGCATGGAAGCTCAGAGCATTGCCTGCCAAAGATGCAATAAATCAAGGAGCAAATTATGTGGCTGTTTCTGCAGCACTTACATTTTCTTGTGTCCTCTTGGCCACGTGCTTTTATTCACTTAGTAAGTTTCTAAACAGGGCATTAGCTGGAGGATGAATCCCTGCATTCTGTTTGTATTATGTGTTATTGGAAGGAAGGATGACTCACTGGAAATTAGAATGTGGATTATAATCTTCAAAAGCACCTCATTTGTGACAGTTTTAGAAAAATAAATCAATTTTTATTTGCTTATTCTCCTCTGACCATTAGAAAAGAAGTCACTTAATTTTAAAAACAAGCTACTTGAATACCAAGTGGGTATAATGTCTCCAAAAATAAAAATGTATTAGTATTTCAGAAATTTTAAAAATGATATTATAAAATTTTTGACAGTGTATAGTTACTTGATATAGTTCATGTAAAGTGTTATTGTTCTGTCATTTACTTAGCTATAACATATACATGTGACATACATATGTATATGTTGTATATATTTTCTTTATAAAAGAGGCAAAGTTCCAGGAAAGTGGAATTTCCCAAACTCAAAAAGAATAATTATATATAACCTAATTGCTTCTAGTCCTAGGACTTTGTAAAAGGACCTAAGGCTATGAATGAGAAAGAATGAACAATATTTTTTAAAAAATAATTTTTATTTTCCATCATAGATCTTAAAGATTTAGTTACCTCAAGTTAATTGTAGAATGAGGTGGGCCATAACACATAAAATAAAGAGTCATGGAATTAAAATGGAAAAAGACTATAGAAAACATCTTGCCTAATCACTATGCTTGGTAGATCATTATATGCTTCACTTATTTTAGCTAAGTAGGAAATTTTATTGCACCTGACATTTGAGTCAGCTTACTACATACATGTAATACTACCCTATTTCCAAATAGATAACATTTTTGTCTTAGAGTGTATTGGTACTCTCATAATAACAGAATATCCCCCCCCAAAATGGCATTATCAACATAGTAACATATAAAACGTAAGCTAGGTCACACAGCTAAGAAAACTCAAAGCTTCGAACCCAGGTATTTTGTTTCCTGGGGTTTCTCTTTTAACCACCATAAAATAGAAATAGTACTCAATTCATTTAATAGTTTTCTACAGAACACAAAGTAGGTATTAAAATAAATTGTATCACCTTTTCTCATTGGCTGGAATCACACTTTCAAAGATAATTTGCTTTTGTATCTCATTGATCTTTATTAGTCATTGGTTTCAAACACTTCAGATTTAATATTCTTTGTCTTTTGGCCTTTGATAAAATATGAATTATCTAAAAGTACTTGGGTGGATCCCCTTTGTCTTTACTGACATTTTTACCTCCCATTTAGTTGCCAGCATGGAAAATCAGGTCAGTGAGAAACCTGACCCTTTATGTGTGACATAAAGAATTTCTAGCAACCAAATTCCAGATACCAGGAAGCACGAAAATCGAGCCTTGAACTGGTAGACTTCACAGTTCAGTTCAATGACTACCTCTTGGGATTCAAACAATGAAGAACACACTTATATTCTAAATTGCAAAGTAATCAATCAAATTAAAGTAAAAATTGGGAAGGTCTGAAATTGGATAAGAAATAGTAGAAGGAGTGAACTTGATCTAGACTTTGTGGGATAATGGCCTTTTTACTGAATTACACATAGAAAGATGGACATAGAAGGTAGGGGTGTCGAGGTGGACATTAGTTTTAGGTCACATGAAACACAGTAAGAAAGGAATGCATATGAATACAGAACCAGCAATAAGCAGTAAGTGTGACTGACATGGCAGGTGTCTGATGCAGTTGGAGAGGAAGAATGTAGCCAAATTGTCAATATGCTTGCAGTGTAAATAACAGTTCATTGTGAGATAGTACAGAGTGGAGAAAAATCCCATGCTTATCATCTGGGGCAGTATATTTGGAGTCATTGTCTGAACAAGATCTAATTCATGTGGGTGGACCAATAATTGCCTAGAAACATCTGGCCTACTTTCATTCTCTCCAATTGCTGCCCTCCTCAGCACTTGCTGCCCATGTAAGTTACAGGAGATGCATTCAGGCTTGGACTGAAACACTTCAGTGACAGTTGTCACACTTCCCTGAGTCACTTTCATCTGCTAGACTCACCAGGGTCAGTCACAAAAACTTTCTTCTGGGTTGTTATGCATAATTGAGAAAAAGCCTCTGTTTACTATAGAGTCTAAACCTACTTAGGTATTAGAGCAAATTATCCAACTAAAATGGATATATTTACAAATCTTAGTTTGGTGAAGAAGTAAAATTACATTAAAAGTGAAATCCTAATTGTCTACAATATTTTATGCATTGTGATTCTGTTGTGTTGAGTATTATTGGAGGCAAATAAAAATTTGGACCTCCGTTACATAGAGATTTGGCACTGTGTTATTATTTCTGGAAATTACACATCTGGCATATAGAAGTATTTGGGCACTTGTTGAAAGAAAGATTTTTTTTGAAGAATACTTCTGGACGTTTTGTTGAGATATTAATGATTGGAAAATATGTTTATGTTACAGAGGCTACTTTAAGCTACATACATATGGTCTTATGTTGACTGTATTTTAAGCAAGCATTGGGTTGATAAGATCTTAGAGAATGTATAAAACAACTAAAGCTAACTGAAATATTTTTGTTCATCATTAAAAGGAAAACATTTTTAAACTTGTCCACATCAAGCTATTGGAGCACAGAATTTTCCTTTAATTTCATGAAAATAACATAGTAAATTACATGTTTTTATATTTTTATTTCTAGGCAGAAATATAAATACATTTTTAGAATTCAAACAATAATGAGAAATTTAATATAGCCGAGGATATCTCATCATCAATAACACAAAACCTTTTTTTAAGTTTTTTGATGATATTTTACAAAAACTTATTAGTATAGCTAGAATACTTCTAGCATAAATAATTACTAATACAATATCAAATAGGTCTGTAGGTGAACTCAATTACAGTGGCACAATGGGGCAAATAACTGTAAAAGTCATTGGCGTTATTGTTCTCCGAAAGTCAAAGGCACTGGAGTGGAGAATGTTGAAATTAGATGACAGAGCAGAGTAAGAGGCTGTGATTGAAGATGTTCTGGATCACGGACCTTTATTGTATTTTGATTTTTTTAAAGTGAACTTTATTTGGGTCTTTCATCTGTGAAAAAAAATTAGTGTATACGGTACTATACTTTGATTGAAGTATTTGAACTTTTTATGAATACACATTTTTTCCATCTCAAAAATATTTTTTTTTCTTTCTTGCAGCACTCCAGCTGTGAGGCTAACGTCTGTTAGTTATAATGCAAATATCTCTGACACAGATTAGTGCTTCTCTCCTTTTTACAATGTTAAATTACAACCTTTTATAGCCATAAATATTTTACATACAAGAACCTGAACAGTTGAGGATGTTAACGCAGTTTAACCACCTGGAAGGGAAATGTTTAAATTTGGCAATTCCCTGCAAACCTAGTTACAACTATTCCTAACCTTTGATTTCTAATAAAAGCCCAGAAAGTTTTTAGAGTTTTATTTTATTTTTCAACACAATGAGGTGAATAAAATTATCCAGGTATTGCCTCAGTTTTTGAGTCTGTAAGATTTTTAAAAATCCTAGCTTTTAATGAGGACAAGAAACTTGGGTCATTTATTTATTCATCTAGAGCTATAAACCATGCTAATAACTGGGTATACATGGCCATAAAATAAGGTGAAGTTTATGTCTTCATGAAAGTTTCAGTCTAGTAGAGGAAACATTTAACAAGTAAACCTATAGTAAATGAATATATAATTATAAATTATGATAAATGCTTTAAAAAAAAACTGTAGGCTCCATGAGAAATTTACAGAATACATCACATTAAATTGTTTATCTCACAGAGTAGGGCTATTAACAGTAAGGGAAAATAGTATTGGTGAAAAAGCTACTTTGCACAGACCAGTGCTGACATAGCCAAAAAAAAATTATACATCTCAGCCAATATGCTCACACTACTTTAAAAATCTTGAGAATTTTTAGCCTCAATATGCTAAGATGATTGAAATAAGCCCCTATGTGTAGTGTTTAAAGTGACACTTATCTTCTCTGTTTCAACTGTATGTCGTCTCCCTGTTCCTGTCTTCTCCCAAACAAGATTTCTTTTATCTGGTGATGTGAATGAAACTACATTCTTGTAGTTATCCAGGCCTAAGGCTCTTGATTGGCCTTACACCTATCTTCTTATCTTCTCCTCCGTCTGTCACCCTCTCATTCCAGTTAGCTGTGTAACTGGTCTCTGGCCATATTTGTGTTCTACTCCAATTCACTCAGCATCTTTCAAGGAACCAGATGAGAAATGGTTTTCATCTTCCATTTCTCGCCTCAAAAATCTTCAGTGTTCCCCTATTCTCTTGCGCTTAGAATACCTCAAACTTAACATTCAAGACTCTTTAAAACCTGACTCTAATAAGCCAAACTCTGTTTGCATGATGTGAACAATTCTAAAACCCCATATGATGTGGTCTCCTGGGATGCTTATAAGCCAAGGGAAAGCAAGAAAAGGTACTACTATGGGTTGTACCCAACTAAAAACAAGGGGCAAAATAAAGCTTAGTTTCAAGTCCAGTGTGTGTTGTGTCTTCTCTACCTTTGCTCTGCTTGGGCTGATATTTTAGGGAAACTTAGTCTGCCCATATAGTCTTCATTGTACATGCTAAGAGAAAAAGGTCACTTCTAAACAGACAAGCAACTTTTTATTCTGTCCAGAAAAGCAGACAGATACGACATTGTTTTTGGTCAACAGAACTCTCAAATGTCCGGGTCTGAAAGGAAACCTAGGAAGGCAGGATTGAAAGAACCAGCAGGTTTTGAGGCTGTGGCATGTGACTTGACTGTCTAGATTCAAACCCACTTGCCAGTTTGTGTTCGCAGTGAATTACTTAACTTTCTATCTATGTCCCAATTTCCTAATTGTTAAAATTGGAATATTTAAGTTACATTAGTTATTTAGAAGATAACTGAGTTAATAAAGCACCTACCATAGTGTTTGTTGCTCAGTAAGTGCTATGGAAGTGTTTGTTATATAAAATAAGTAAATCTGTTTTATTGAAATGTTCTTATAAAAATTATTTTAAGGCATGCATAGCACAAAAAATTTGGCTTAATCACTAATATCAATGGTATGTACTTTTGATCATCAGAGAACAAATACTCCTCCATATGCTTCCTTTCTATACAACTTATTAATACATAATTATGCATTTAACTAGATAAAACATAAAGGAGACATATTAGGCAAATCAGTTAGTTAATTGATGTGGTCTAGTTTTAAGGAGAATCCTTAATAGCAACATGCAACTAAGAGTTACCAGGGCACCAAGTACCGCTGGACACTGAAGTAAAACGTTTTTGCTCAACTTCTTATTCACCTCAACTAAGACATAGCTAATATTTGTGCAGTCAGAGTTCTATGTTTAAGTGGAAATGAGAATTATTTGGTAAATAAAAATGTGGTGAATCAATGTGCAAAACCCAAATTAATTGTAGTCAACAGATTTGTTTACTCATTTGCTTGCAAAACAAGCTCATCTGTTAGTACAGTCAAGCTGCCAGCCAAAGCAGCCCTCCTCAGGGCTGAACTTGCTTAATTAATCCTTAACTGAAGAAATTTGTCCCCCAAACCTGAACTTCCTTGTATCACTAGGAGCACCTCTTGCTGTATTAGTTTGTAGTCAACTTTTTTAAATCATAATCTATTGCTAATGTCTTTATGATGTAGTCAATAAGCACTTTTTCTTAGAAGTTAAAGCTATGTGTGTTTTACATATGTGATTGCAAGAAGGGGTCATCTGGTAAAAAGCCAAGATCTTTACATGCTGAATATTTAACAGTATAATTACTATTACTAACCTCAGAATAAATAATTGATGGCAGATGCTAGTAATTATAAAAGCAGCAAAAGAGATTATTTGGAGCTGAAAGAATCTATTGGCAGTTATTTCTAGCAAATTGTTATTTGGAGGGAATATATAAAAGCATAGAGCATATTTCAACCAAATGCAGCTTTTGGTATTCTAGATTCCGTAGGCTCTCCTTCACTATAAATATCTTCCCATCCAAAAAGAAAAATACGCTTCAACAGTAGTTGCTTTCAACAATAGTTGAGTTCTAGAGTAGGATTCAACAGAACTAGTAATATTTGCTTCTCAGAACTAAAGAAAATGCATACTAGGACATATTAAATATTGGCTTTTTTCCCTTGGCTGAAAAGCATGCTCAATTCTCTTTAACACTGAAAGAATTATGTCTAACGTTTCATTTTTTAGCACTTTTTTTTTTTTGCCAGAATTAGGATATTTTTAAATTACCAGTGAGTTACTATGTAAATAATAATGACTAACCAATTGAGAGGCAGCAAAGCACCAGGCAACTTTGCTAAGTACATTTTATGTATTACCTGGTTCAGTGTTCCTGGCAATCTTACGATTTCAGTGTAATTAACTCCTTTTTGGACTTGAGAAAACAATACCTAAGAGAATTTAAATGCTATACTTAAGAAACCAGGAGATATAAAAGTTGTTTAGATTTTGTTGTTTTTGGGCATCTTTGAATTGAGTTGAAACATTTTTACTTTCTCAGTGAGATTTCATTTATATGAAGACTCAACAGTAGAGTCATAGGTAGGATCCATTTATTGGTATTTGTCATGGTAAACGGAAATTAGTATACATTCTCATTCTTCTGTCAAATAAAAGTAATACTATGTTTTTGTTTTTCATGTCAATGCTAAATGCCATCAAGTTAGTCCCATATAGTACAAAGCAGACCTAGAAGACCTGGTCCTGAGATATTCGGGTAATTATAGCCTATAAAGCATTGGCCTTTTTTGCAAACAGGCACAAATTCTGTGTATTAATAATGTCCCCTTCAATCACCATCATTAATCTCATTTATTAATATTTTTAAACTAGCTCACAGTTACATGATTTCAAATGTACTATAGACTAAGATATATAGGTCAAATAGCAAAACTGATACAAAGTCAGAGAAATTTCTTCTAGGGACAGAAACAAAAGCTGTGATGAACTTTTGCAATTACTAATTTCACAGATCTAGAGAATATTCAAGTGTGAGGGGAAAGGAGAAAAAGCAACATAAAATACAATTTGGAAAAAGAAATTGAAGAAAATGTATTTTATTGGTCTTTAAACATATAGCTCCCCAAATTGAGATGGATTTTTATATTGTAAGGCCTGGAGAACATCACCACACAGGGAAATGGCATAGGAAGCTGCCCAGAGCTCCAAGATTCTGGAAATTTTCCACTCTCTCTCTCGGGTTCGAACTTCAACATCCCCTGGGGGAAAGCTTGGACAGCCTGGTTTGGAGGAAGCCATGCACCTGCTCTAGATTTGTGATCTCCTGTCCCAATAGCCAATTTCAGTAAAATTTTTCAAGACAGGCCTGGGTAACAATCCCAAATTAATTATTATTGTCATAGTTAATATAACAATATTAACCAAGCAAATAGCTATGAAAAGGAACAAGCATAGCCATAAAAATGTTTTCTATGCTGTTTTTATTCTGTAGCACTTTCTGGGACAAATACGACCAGAAGTGGTTGGCTTTTTAGAATCTGTTCACCTATTCTGCTTGAGAAACCACAAAGTCAAGAAATAAAGTGAGATGGCTTACAATTCCAGCATGTTTTTTTTTTTTTTTTTTTTTTTTTTTTTTTTTTTTTTTTTTTAAAGAAATAAAATATATAAAAAAAAAAAAAAAAAATAAAAAAAAAAAATAAAATGAAAAAAATTTTTGAAAACAAAAAAAAAACACAAAAAAA
>CAUYLG010012639.1:0-33656 GCA_963573385.1 Cacajao melanocephalus | reverse complement strand
CCCTTCCCTGTGTCCGTGTGTTCTCATTGTTCAATACCTGCCTATGAGTGAGAACATGCGGTGTTAAATTTTCTGTTCTTGCGTCAGTTTGCTGAGAATTATGGTTTCCAGGTTCATCTATGTCCCTACAAAGGACACGAATTTATTTCCTTTTTAAAGAATCTGCCAAATGAATCAAATAATGACCAAGTTATGCGTTCCCAAGTTCTCTTTCTCAATTTCTTCACCCAATAACATGGGATCATGATCTGCCTTCCAAGTTATAACTGAAAGTTTCCCTATTGTATAACATGAATCACTATTCATCCAGCTCTGATAAAAATTTAACCTCTGACTACCTCTTAGCCTTGTAGTAAATGCTATATATTTTTTATATTGTTTGTTATTATAATTTACACTTGGGCTTAAGTTTTGAATTATTCGCAATATCCCCAGTTATGCTAAGAAAAGTGATGTCAAACTCTCACTGGCTCACAACAACAAAAATGCAGTTCTTGCTGATATTACATGTTAGTTATGGGACAGTTGCAGTTCTCAGGAGCACCTTCTCCCTAGGAGCCATTAGTATCCTGGCAGGAAAAAAAGGGAAAATGTAAATAAAGAGCTATTTTTTACAATTTCAGTTAAGAGGTATGCTATTTTAAATTTATTTATTTATTTATTTATTTATTTATGGTGGAACAATTCACATGGCCACATCTGGGATGTTGTATTAGGATTCTCCAGAGAAACTGATCCAATGGAATATACATAGACATATGAGGAAATTTATTATGGAAATTGACTCATATTGTTATAGTGGTTAAGAAGCCCAAAATATGCTCTCTGCAAGCAGGAGAACCAGGAAAGCCAGTGGTATAGTTCAGTCTAAGCCCAAAGGCCTGAAAAACAGTAGGCCTGAGGAGTGCTGGTGTAAGGTCTAGAAGGCTAAAGGCCCAAGAACTAGGAGGTTCAGTGTACAAAGGCAGAAGAAGATAGATGTCTCAGCTTAAGAAGAATGAGATCATTTTACCTTTTCTGCCATTTTATTCTATCCAGGTCCTTAATATATTGACTGATACATTGGTGAGGATTTTCTTTACTCAGTCTACTAATTCCAGATGCTAATCTTTTCCAGAAACATCCTTGCAAGCACACCTAAAAATCATGTTTTAATAGCTATCTGGTTATCCCTTAACTCAGTCAAGCTGACACATAAAGCTAACCGTAACACATGTATATCCACCAAACAAGGAAAATCACCTTAGGCAGAGGCACTGAATATGGTGGAACTGTAATCCAATTTGCCAATCAAGCAAATTAAATATAAAAGCAAATGACCAAAAATAAGGTGTGATACCTTACCTCTTTCCCCATCACAAGGGTCACGGCCAACAGTTTTATAACAAAAGGCAAGTTAACCAGAGAAAACCATAACGTTTATTTAATCAAAGTTTTACATGACATGGGAACCTTCTGAGTGAAGACATAAAGACCCAAAAGAAAACTCTCCATTTTTATCCCTGTATTCAATGAAGAGTGGAGAAATGTGTAGAGACGTGACTAGACAAAAAGGAAATGATCCAATAGTAATAAACTGAGTGGGAAAACTCAGGAAGACCTGTTTGGACAATTTTTGGTCTCTATCTGTGACATTTCAGGAAAGGCTAGACCCCTTCTGGAATGAGCCTTATGATCTACCACCAAACAAGGTAGGTCAGAGAATTTCCTTTTTCTTTTTTCTTTTTTTTTGAGATGCAGCCTCACTCTGTTGCCCAGGCTGGAGTGCAGTGGCATGACCTTGGCTCACTGCAGCCTCTGCCTCTCAGGTTTCAGTGATTCTCCTGCCTCAGCCTCCCAAGTAGCTGGGATTGCAAGGGTGCACCACCATGCCCAGCTAATTTTTTTATTTTTAGTAGAGACGGATTTTCACCATGTTGGCCAGGCCAGTCTCGAACTCTGGACTTCAGGTGATCTGCCCACCTCGACCTCCCAAAGTGCTGGGATTACAGACATGAGCCACTGTGCCCAGCCAGGATTCTTCATTATTAGCTCTTACACAGAAAAGTGGTGGAAGATTAGAGAAATATTTCCAGATTTTATGACTAGCTTTGGGAGAGAGGGTTTCTATGACCAGCCTTGGGTAAAAAGGGTTCTAGTTTCTATGACTTCCTTGGTGGGAGAGAGAGGGGCAAGAGGCAAGATGGCAGGAAAAGGTCAGAGAGATCTTGGTTCTGGGGCCTTCTAAAGATCTTGAAATCAAAGTATTCAGCATGCCAGAACATCATACTTGGGAGTATCATTTCTTCTAAGCTCCAATATTATAAAAAATACAAAGCCTCACTAGAAATAAAGTGCAATTCAAAGCAAAATTGAATGTCACTTTTTATCTCAAAGTTGGAAAATAATTTTGAAAAATGATACTATCCAGTGTTTAAAACATTATGGAAAAATAGACACTATAATACCCTGGTGAGGAGATTTATAATGTATACATGTATATAACTTTTAGGAAAGTGTTCAGGCAATACTTAAAAACGACCTTTAAAATGGACATTACTCTTTGTTCCAAAAATTTCCCATTTTATGTAATTTTCTAAGACTATTTTGAAAAAATGCACAGATGTATATTTGTGGAAAATATTTTATAATAGTGTAGTCACAGAAGCATTATTCATATTAGTGAAAAATTAGAAGTATTTATGATGTTTAACGATAACTGTTAATTATAGCAAGATTTAGCTCTAGAATAGAGCTATAATGCAGACATTAAAATAACACAATATTAATCTTTAGTAGAATTAGAGGTTCATGTTATGTTGTTAAACAAAACACCGCATTATTCAATGGTATGCAGTATGGAAGTAGAAAATTATGAAGTCCTGAATACTTTGATTCAATCTTGATTAACATTATAGTAGAAACCATATGCCATAATTTTCAAATGGTGCTCAGTGGAAAAGGTTTGGCTTTAAAAATCTGTTTATATGATGAGTTTCTGCGAATGCAGAAACTTGGCTATTACCTTTTGTTTAGAAGGATAAGGAAGAAGGTTAAAGAATGTTTGAATTTCATTACCATAAATATTGTTAAATCTATATATGTTTTTGCATTTTATCATCATAAAGTTGAGTTTTTTTCTGTTTATTAAAAAGAAAAAATACTTGGCTGTAAAATTCACAGTTCTGCTTTAATAGCTTTTTTTACCCTCATCAGTTGTTGACTTATAACATTGAGGCTACATATATTTGTTCCATGAAATCACCACTCTAAGAATGTTTGTTGTAGAGGAGCCTTGCTCACTTGACGTTGTAAACTGTTTGTCCTAAGTGTTGAATTTGTTCATTAACTTTGTGATAATTAATAAGATTACCATTTTATTTTTGCTGTATTCAACTGAGTCATAAAATCTCTCAAATATTTTCAGTTAGAAATACATTTCAAAGCTCTTCTCTTAGAAAAGACATGCACACACACAAAAGAGAGAAAAAACAATAAATTTAAAAATGCAACACATACCTGTTCTACCACAGCATATAGGATTCAATTTATGTATTTATATGAATGAATGTATAATCAATTCTATAATCTGCTTCTTCGCTTAACAATAGATCACAGACATATTTCCATGTCAATAACATCAATTCTATCAGTGTTAGTGGTAGCATATTTTAAATGACATGTATTAGCTAAATTTTCATATTTTGAGCACGTACACAAAAATGTTAACAGTGATTTTATTTGAGAGTCAAGTTTTTGTTTTCTTCCTTTTGCCCATTTATGTTTTCTCAAGTTTCAACCATGAATATGTATTTCTTTTGTTATGAGAAACTTTAAAAAGAAAAAGAAAACCTCTTACCAATGCAATCATAACTAGATTAAATGCCATTTCTTCTAGTCATTGGACCTTTCTTGGTCACTCCAGTCAAAGAAAACTTTAGTTTTCTTCAAACTCTTGTTTCTTTTAGTATTTTGTATAGTAGTTTTAGCTAACCCTTTTTTTTTTCCATGAAACTTTTCTCTTTTAGTTCGTCAATTCCTTGGGGACAAGCACTATATCTTATTTTTCCTTATGGTATGCACAGCCTTCAGCATAGTACCGGCTATGGTAGGTAGCACTTTGGAATGAATTTTCCACAGGAATGAATGAGTACAATCAGATCCTTACCCAGGTCACTTCCAATTTACATCAAGTGCTTGGTCATCCCCTGTGTCCCCCTGTGACTTCTTATGGCTTAGTTATCATTATAAAGCAAGCCATATCTAAAATAGCATAAATATTTTACTTGGAAATTAAAGCTTCAGCTCTTAAAAAGTTGATTTTTGAAACAGCCTTCTTCTAGTCGTCTGAAAATGGAATTTAAATTGGGTAAGCATTTATTCTTCAATTCTCAGTTGATTAAATTTTCCCTTTGCCAATTTCTGTCTTTAAACCCGACTTGGTATCCATGGGAAGAACTAGAACAGCATGGCTTGCCCTGGACATATGTGTTAGACTCTCTCACCTCTTGGTTTTAATCTGAAAACCAATCTGCGTATCAAGTTTTTTTTAAGACAAAAGAAAATCCTGGCAAGTCCACATGATATTATGAGAAAGTGTTGCTACGACTGTAAATGCCTCCCTCTCATAGACATTTGTGTTTTCTCCATCATTTTGCTTAGAGTGATGTTCAAGCCCTTTGGCCTTTTTGCCTGGTGTGCAGTCCTCGTTATGACTTGAATAATGCTCAGCCAGTTTGACTTACAGAATTTATGAACTGTCTGGAGACACTTCTTTTAAAAATTCTTTCATTGCCCTTATCTAAACATTTCATTAAATGGTAATTTGAAGTATTTCATTTGGTTCTTAGTTGGAATAAGAAAAATATTTTAGGAAGAGTTTTCAAAATACTTAGAAGGGGTACTTAGTGATGTACACATTTTTTTTTTCCAAATACGTAGGTTACTTTGGGCTTCTTGTTAGTAAGATAACAATCTTTCTAAAGCAAAAAGCTTATGTTGTATAATAAGACCTTTTAAAGACTATTTATGTATTTTAGCTTTAGGCTTTTGTACAACCCTTGGGTGGGCATTTGAAGACACCAAAATATACCTGCAGGGGGTTTGTGGATTAAGTAATAAGTGGTAAGCCTCCAACTGAGACTTTGTGTTTATCATTATCATCTTGGTACAGAAAATATTCAGACTGGTAATGATTCTGGGCTACCTGCTGTGGGGGATTTCATCCACAATGCAACATTTAATAAAACATTATCACTAGACTTCAGTGAAACTATATTGATAAGAACTGCCTTTAGAAGATGTCGGAAGAGTGAGCTATTGAGGTAGAGAATGCAAACTCTAGAAATAATGAAATAAGAACAGGATTCATAAAAGTAGAGATAAAATTTTACCCAAACTAATAAAAAACACAGTAAATGAAAAAAGAAAAGAAGAAACACACAACCTATTGAAAACGCAGTACTTAAATAGATAAAGGGAGTGCATAAATGAAAGTCACACATTGCAAGCAAAGCAAGAAATGAATGGGAGAAATACATTACTAGCATAGAGTAAAACAAAATTCAATAAACAGGGGACTGAAATATTGGCTCAGCAACATAATGGACAAGGTCCTTGATCTCATGAAGCTTAGAATGGTGTAAATTTCCACTGTGTCAAGTTTCTCACACTTAGGCTTCACTGACTCTGTATTGTACTGTTTTGCCAGCATCAGTCTTCTTTACATGTTGCGTATTTTTAAATGCCCTTTATTTGCCCTTTATTTGGATTCAGTACATGTTGAAAGGTCAGAGTAATTATTACACTGAGGTCTTTTGCTCTTAGATTATCGTGAATCTACCCTAGTTGCTGGTTAGTATAATTTAAAGTGCTGACCCTAGTTCATAAATTCCATTGTGAAGAATCATAACTGCCTGAGAAACGGCTCTTCTGGGCTGGATATTTCAGCAGGAAGTTGTCTGGTGGTCTTGATTATTTGCTGGCACTGTTTAATAATCTTATGCTAACAATTTAGTGCTTAATACTGTTTTAAAGAAAACTTCCTTCTCCTAGTTCAATAGATCCTCACTTAATTAACCTTTAGTGCTTCAAGTAAGACACACATCTTTAAAATTTTTATGCTCTGCTAGCTATCCATTATTGGGGTTGTTTCGAACACTAACAGTCCTCTAAAGTGCTTCCTTAGAAAACACATGAACTCTTATAGGTCATCAAGATATCATTTGGAACATCATCCTTTCTAATGGACTAAATGTGCTCTTGACCTTTAAGTCTAAATCTCTGCCAGAGACCCACCTGACTGTGACATCTCAACAATGAGCAATTATTGAATTAATATATTTTTCTTTTAATTATAAGATTTATGATTAAATAAAGAGCCCAGGCTGGGTGTGGTAGCTCAAGCCTAGCCCTCTAGGAGGCTGAGGTGGGTGGATCACTGGAAGTCAGGAGTTTGAAACCAGCCTGGCCAACATGGTGAAACCCCATCTCTACTAAAACACACACACACACACACACACACACACACACACACACAAACACACACACACACACACACACAGCCAGGTGTGGTGGCATGCACCTGTAGTCCCAGCTACTCAGGAGGCTGAAGCAGGAGAATTGCTTAAGCCCAGGAGGCAGAGGTTGCTGTGAGCCGAGATTGCACACTGCACTCCAGGCTGGGCCACAGAGTAAGACTGTTTACAAAAATAAAATAAAAATAAAATTAAAGAAGCCCAAAGTTTGGCTAATATCTGTTTGCATTTTATAGATACTTTGAATTTCTTGATTTTATATTTTGTTAAAAACGAAGCAAATACCTCCTCCTATTACTTTCAGTTACAAATTCCAGTTTATAATATTAATGAAACAAAAAATAAGCCTTCTTAGTACCAGTGTAAATAGGAACAAGAATAATCAACTATTCTTACTGGATGATAGCTATTCAGTAACTTTAGTCTGCATTTGACCTTCAGGTAAGACAGATGTATTTCTCAAAGGGAGAAGATATTTCTTTCTCACTAGTGGCCTTTATGAAAATGTTGGCATTAATATTTTAAGAATGTCTTTTAAAATATTTTTTTAAAGTAAGCCTGAACTGGTTCATATCACATATCTCAACCTCTGATGATTTTCTTATATAAATTTTAATGGCACACTCAGTATATATTTTTTCATGTTTACATAATGAATATATATTAATTGAGACACTAGTATGTGTATCAGCCTTTTCAAGATGTTTTAAGGATGCAGACATTGGGGTGCGGGGACAAGGTAAATTATTGTCATGGGATCCTTAGGTTGTTGCTTCACCAGCTGGAAACCTCTGTGGCTGGTGGCACCTCTGCTGGAGTTTTGCTTGCACCCAGTGGGCTTGTTCTGTCCACTGGTTTCATTTTGCCCACTCGGCCCAGCAGGCTGCACTCAGCTCATGCTAGTAGCCTAGATCCTATGCCTGCCAGGGGCAAGCCAGGCATGGAGTGACAAGAGCTGTGTGAGCAAGAGAGAGCAGGGTCTGGCCACTGCACACAGCCAGGCATACCAGCTGTGGTAGGGCAGGTGCTCCAGGTGCCAGCTCTGTGTGAGGCTGTGGCTGGAGCAGTCATACTGCAAGCAGGTTCCACTGCAGGCACCAGCATCTGGACAGGAGAACATGATGGTGCCTGAAAGCTCAGAGATGCCAGGAACTGCAGAGCCCCAAAGAGGGTGTTACAGTGTGTTACAGCCCTGGCTTGGGAGGCCCCAAGGTCTGGGCTCCCAGAAGGGCCGTAGCTCTTCTTTCCTTCTTGTTGCCCACAACATGGTGAGCAGGGAGTGTGTTTCAGCCCTGTTCATGTTACGGCTCTTTCAGTTCCACCGTTTGGTGGGTCCTGAGTTCTTGTCCTACATCCAGGAAGAATAAGGTATGTGGACAACTGGAGGGTGACCAAGGCACAGAGGAACTTCACTGAGCAACAGAACAGCTCTCGGGAAACCTGAAGTGGGTAGCTACTTTGCACAGGCAGGTCATTCTGGTAAGTGTCCAGTTCTCAGCAGGAAGGAGATGCATAGTGAGTAGCTTCTTTCTGCAGGCAGGTCACCCAGCAAGTATGTGAGGCTGGCTGAGTCTGAAGTTTTTGTATGCTCCCTCCCTCCCTCCCTCCCTTCCTCCCTCCCTCCCTCCCTTCCTCCCTTCCTTCCTTCCTCCCTTCCTTCCTTCCCTCCCTCCCTTCTTTCCTTCCTTTTTTCTCTTTTATTAAGCACCTAACAGGTTTCAGAAACCACATAAATGTAGGAGAAGAAGCAAGTGAAACTTTAGAATGATCTTTGGCTTTTTCCAAGCTTAGTAGAAAAAATAAAAGCCACAAAACCCTGCTATTTTCCTTTTTTAAAAAAATTTATCTCAGCTAATCTTTGCATTAACTCTTTCTGGTTTATGTCCTATTGTGTGATCCTCTTCTTGTCCTAATGCAAAATATATTTTATAAATATGAGCTTAGTACAGTTTTTGGAGGCTAGTTTTTGTTTTTATTTAAAATATTTTATTTGAATTCAGGTCATTTGTTATGACTGTGGACTTTAAGAAGAAAGAATATATTTATCTTTTTTCCGTATTAGGAATTTAAAAATGACTTTTTAAAATATAGTCATTTAAAATAGAAGATATATTTTTCTTCATTTTCATACTGTCTACTTCAGAAACCAGTTTTGTTTTGCAAAATTTATTCAGAAACAAGCTAAGTTCAGCAGTTCCCACATATTGTTTTATTCATCTTTTGAGAAATACAAATTTCAACCAACTAGATAAAATACACACACACACACACACACACTCTCTCTCTCTCTCTCTCTCTCTCTCTCTCTACTTTTTCAGAATTAATCTTTGTCTTGGACTGGCTTCCTGGAAACATAGTCTAAGATGCAGAATCACATACCAAAGGCTTTACGGATAATACTCTCAGAGATACTCTTATATGAAAGTCAGAAAGGTGGAGCTGCCTCCCTCCATAATTTGATTGCAACTGAGGCTCAGATAATATTCTACAGAACACTCTGGATCTTAGATGACCTTAATAGTTGTCCTGAATTTAGACAAAGGAGCCAGGCTTGTGTATCCCATCAATCATCCAACAGCAATAGGCTACCCGCTGTCCCAGGGGAGGGCTCAAACTCTGGAGGATGAAGTGTCCTGACTACTAAGGGCAACTCTCAGCCGGTGTCCAGCTGTGAGCCAGCAGGGGATCTTCCCAGAAGTGAGGAAATTAGTGCAAAGTCCCTGAAGAAGGAGCATGGGTGGAGCATGAACATATTTACTCCAGCCTTCACATAGGCTGGAGTACTCCCCTAAGAGTTTTTGTTTTTCCTTTTTATTTATTTTTTATTATACTTTAAGTTCTGGGGTACATGTGCAGAACATGCAGGTTTGTTAAACAGTTATACATGTGCTATGGTGGTTTGCTGCATCCAACACCCCATAATACACACTACGTATTTCTCTTAATGCTATCCCACCCCTAGAACCCAATCCCTCAACAGGCCCCAGTGTGTGACATTCCCCTCCCTGTGTCCATGTGTTCTCATTGTTCAGCTCCCACTTATGAGTGAGAACATGTGGTGTTCGGCTTTTTGTTCCTTTGTTAGTTTGCTGAGAATCATGGTTTCCAGCTTCATCCATATCCCTGCAAAGGACATGAACTCATCCTTTTTTATGGCTGCATAGTATTCCATGGTGTCTATGTGCCACGTTTTCTTTATCCAGTCTCATTGATGGGCATTTAGGTTGGTTCCAAGTCTTTGCTATTGTGAACAGTGCCGCAATAAACATAAGTGTGCATATGTCTTTACAATAGAATGATTTATAATCCTTTGGGTATACACCCAGTAAGGGGATTGCTGGGTCAAATGGTATTTCTAGTTCTAGATCCTTGAGGAACTGCCACACTGTCTTCCACAATGCTTGAACTAATTTACACTCCCACCAACAGTGTAAAAGAGTTCCTATTTCTCCACATCCTCTCAAGCATCTGTTGTCCCTCTTTTTAATTATCACTATTCTAACTGGTATGAGATGGTATTTCATTGTGGTTTTGATTTGCATTTCTCTAATGACCAGCAATGATGAGCTTTCTTTGGTATGTTTGTTGGCTGCATAAATGTCTCCTTTTGAGAAGTGTCTGTTCATATCCTTTGCCCACTTTTTGATGGGGTTGTTTGTTTTTTTCTTGTACATTTATTTAAGTTCTTTGTAGAGTCTGGATATTAGCCCTTTGTCAGATGGGTAGATTGCAAAAATTTTCTTCCATTCTGTAGGTTACCTGTTCACTCTAATGTTAGTTTCTTTTGCTGTGCAGAAGCTCTTTAGTGTAATGAGATCCCCGTAAGAGTTTAATTGACACATACAAAAATTAATATCTGATTTGAAACAAAAACTAGTTTTTGCTTTTCAGTGGCTTTAGCATTTGCTGTCTCATTAGACAAATCTTTCCTAAATGTGAAAAAAAAATTATATGGATTTTCTAACTTGCCAAAATGTATTCCTTCAAATCTAAATGTTTCAGTAATAATTTTTCTTGCCTTTTAAAAATACATAGTGTCTTTTAACCATGAAGAATATTCAACATTTCCATTACTACTAGTGTTGCTTTTATATCTGCTACTATAAACAATAACAACAACAAAAAAAAAAACAGGCCTGGCACTGTGGCTCATGCCTGTAATCCCAGCACTTTGGGAGGCCAAGAGGGGCAGATCGCAAGGTCGGGAGTTTGAGACCAGCCTGGCCAACATGGTAGAACCCCATCTCTACTAAAAAGACAAACATTAGCTGGGCATGGTAGCCAGTGCCTGTAATCCCAGCTACTCAAGAGGCTGAGGCAGGAGAATCATTTGAACCCGGGAGGTGGAGGTTGCCATGAGCTGAGATTACGCCATTGCACTCCATCTCAGGGCAAGACTTCGTCTCAAAAAGCAAAATAAAACAACAACAACAACAAAACACTATTTTCTTTTTCCATACAAACGAGTATCAGTCAGGTTCTTCTGTAGAGCAAAACACAAGTTTAATAAGTAAAGATGAGTAACTAGTTAATGTCGCTATTAGTCAGCATGAAGGAGGTTGGGAGATCAGCTTCAGGCCTGGGCTGAAAGACAGAAGATGGGCTTGATTTCATCACTTGTTAGTTGAAGGGTTTGGTGGACGATACTTAACAATTCAGGGTACGTTTCCCTAATATTAAAGTAGGGAAATGTTCATCTTTTCTACTTGTTTTGCATGGTTATTCTAAAGTCCAAATGACATAATACTCTAAAAATTAAAAATCGCTTTATGCATGCTATGTGCTATTATCTAATTTTTCACGGTAAAGGATAATGAACAAATATCCACAGAATTGCAAATTGGAGACCTTTTCCCTAGTGAATCTCATTGGCCACATGGCTGTAACCTAGTAATCTAAAAGGCTGGGAAGTGAGTTTCTAGCCCTTTTCGTAGAAGATGAGTCTTGCCAGGTAAAAGAAAGGGAAGAGGAGGCAGTGGCCACTGGGTACGCAAACTGCAGGGCCTGCCTCATGGTGTAAAAGTAGGTGTCAGGGGGCATAGAATAGTCAACTAGCATCACACTTGCAAAGATGTTTCCCCTTTGGGGGTAGTGATCACTAGCTGGGGAAGGGCAGGGTGGAAAATGTGAAGGGGGTCTCCAGTGGAGGCCTGGAGTCTGAGCAAGCATGAGCCAGATGAGAATAGAAAAAGGTATCTAACATGGCCAGTGCAATGATGGGGGTGTTCAGGATCAGCTTCCTAGGGCCTGTTAAGGAGTTTTGACATTAAGAGAAATAGAAGTCCACTGGAAGGATTCAAGAAGGGGATGGGGGTAGGGGGCCATAATTGGATTATGTTTCCTCTCTAGGGAGCAGTGTTTATTATTGCCATTTATTGGTTTGTTTTTACAATTAGGAGAAAAGACCGGAGAAAGGTTGGGAAAACAAGCGGTTATAACAGATCAGATTCAACAAATAACAGCCCAAAAGCCAAATCCAGCCCTCTGTCTGCCTTTGTATGGTCCCCAAGATAAGAATAATTTTTATACTTTTAAATTTGAAAGAGAATCCAAAGAAGAGTAATATTTTGTGACATTTGAAAATTATGT
Organism: Cacajao melanocephalus; assembly: GCA_963573385.1. NCBI lineage: Eukaryota > Metazoa > Chordata > Mammalia > Primates > Pitheciidae > Cacajao > Cacajao melanocephalus. The sequence goes on along the minus strand of CAUYLG010012639.1, from coordinate 21,552 downwards.
GAAATTCAAATTTCAGTGTTCATGAATACAGTTTTGTTGGCACACAGCCATGCTCATTCATTTGTGTATCATCTATGACCACTTTCACCCCATAGGCAGAGCTGAGTGGTTGCAGCGGGTCCCTTTTGGTCTGCAAAGCCTCAAATATTTACTATCTGGCCCTTCACAGAAAGCATTTGATATCAGTGATGAATTTTCCAGGTATCACCAAGTTTTACAACATAAGAACTCCTGGATAAAGGGTGGAAGCACTTACCTCTGTGCTCAGAAGATCTGCTTTTAGAATGAACAGTACATTTATTTATGTAGATACTGAGCAAGGTAAGTAAAATATACTGTGTCTGTTCTTACACTCCGGTGGGAGAGGTAGACATCCAGCAACTCTCTACACAGAATATATATATTTAAAAGTGTCGTAATAGAAGGAGAGGGTACTATGATTTAACATAATTTCCTTCCTAGTCAAAGGGAGAGCCTCTTTCAGGTTGTCACATGTAAGTTAGAGAACGACCTATGAAAGGTCTAGGCAGAACTTTCAGGCAGAAGGAAGAGCAAGTGCAGGCAGGACTGAACTGGGCACGGTGTATTCAAGGAGCTGAAAGAAGGTGATGTGGCTAGAGCATGGTGAACTACTGAGGCCAGGCAAGGACTGGGTCAGGCAACGATTTGTAGATCAAATGTTAAAGATGTTGAGAATACAATAGGAAATGTTGGAAGGGTTTTGAAAGAGTAACATGACTAGATGTACTTTTCAAAAGAACATTCTGATCTTCTCCTTCTAAAGAGTAGACAGATATGGCAATAGCTGGAGGGGGCCGTGGGGACATGCAGGACACAAATGATGGAGTGAGTTTTGACTCTTGAAGAGGAATATCTGGTAGAGAGAGGGAGGTTGAGAGCTCAGGAAATAGGCAACACCTAGTGGAGGGAACTCTAAGAGGAAAGGGCTTCCTGGACATCAGAGGCGAGATGGTTCATCTTTGCCACTAGAATGAAGAAGAGGGAAGGAGCTCAGAAGTACAACTTTTTAACTCTAAAGCCCATCCCCTTTTCTGAATTCAGTGCACCTAAGAAACTTCCTTCAGTTTTTTTTTTCTAATTAAATCAAGGTCTGAGGAGGTCAGCAAGCAAACCATTATTTTTTCATTAATATTAGTTTTATTGTATGGTGTCTTAATCATGCTACATTTTATTTCTCTCCCCATCTTTACCCTTTCTTCTTTGTTAGACTCTGTTTCCTGCTTCATGCATTTGGAACAATCCATACATACAGTGGAGATCTCTGCAAATATCCTCAACCATGTTGTAATTCTCCTACTCTTCCTATTCTCTTTTTTTCCTCTTTTTCTTAGTTCCTCTACAGGAATCCACATATTTTGCTTTCTCACTCTTTCTTTGTCCTCATCTCCCCAATGATTATACCTGATGCATCCTTTTTTCCCAATATGCTAACAGCTCTAGCTAGGAGGTACAGAGGAATAATGAATACATGTTATACAGGTACATAGATAGATATCATAGACACAAATGTGTTGAATCCAAAATTGTTAAAACTTCCATTGTAATAATTTAAAAATATATATTTTGGGTTTTCTATCTCTCCTGTCTATCTTCCTACCAAGAAATGCAAAGAATTCTAAGATTTCTCGTTCCCATTTTAATAATGTAGCAAATAATCGGTTGTTGTTTTAATTATATGTTTATATTGTTCTTGTTTTACATCTGCGATTAACATGATATAACATCTCACTGGCAGAGAAAGGAAGTTAGCATTATGCTGATTTAAAGTTATGGAAAAAGTTTTCCAAATATACTAAATTAGCCAAATGTGATTCCTTTTTCAAGTGATGGCAGGTAGAGTTAAAGTTACTTTCCTATTAGGATTATTCTCTTATCCCTTGTTTGTCTCTGAAATTTCCACTAAGAGCTCTTACTTCCCCTTACATAAGGAACACCTGGGGTTAATGGAGAGCTGTGGTTAGAATTCGATAAAGGATCCAGATGAATTAGGCAAGCTAGGGTTTCCTTTGTAGCCAAAGTCAGAGGGAAAAGGGGAAGTGTTACCAGGTGTAGTAGAGTTTCCGTCACCTTCAGGGACTAGTTTATTGGCTATTGAGTTGCTTCTCTATTCCTATCTTTTTGCTTCTGAGTTTGGTTTTGTAATGACTGTGTTTCTTTCATAGGTCTTGTTTCCTTTATCTACTTCTCCTGAGGTTCTAATTCTAGTTGCATCCCCATTCTGACAATCGGAGTTTGACTGCTGTCCATCAGCTTTGGACTTCCAGATGTTAGAATGGGTCCTGGGTTAGTATTACTCTGTCATCGTGACCACTGCCCTAGAACATCCTCAGACACTTGGTATATAGATATGACATGCAGGCGCCACATCAGTACCCGAGATGTTGGCAGCTGAAGAGTACAATTGTAGTCCTATTTACGTTGATACTCAAATTCTCATGGCTCCCGTTTCCTATATCATTGACTCTAATATTTCCAGTGTTTTATGATATCTACTTTCTATGTACCCTTGATATTCCACTGATGCTAACATATGCTTATGAATCCATCATTATCACTTGCCACTGAGGCTGAGTCCTCCAATCTCATCAGTTGCACAGAGGAATTATTCCAAGAGGCAAATCATTTCTGTTGCTGTTGCTGCTACCATCACTCTGCCTGAGCTGGAGTCCAGTTTATTGACAACAGAGCTGAAGCTAAGTGGCTATAGCCCTTGCCATTACTCTTACAATGCTGGAAGAAAAATGTCCTTCTTGCATAATGCCCAATGACGTAAATGCATGAGAGAGTTCCCACTTCAAAGCTGACTGAGTTCCAAAATGTTATAGCACTTAGTAACACAACTCTTCCATTTATATAATTACCAACACATATTTTCAGGGTTGATGGATCTAGACAAGTTTTAGTATTAGCTCTGTGACGCCTTTTGGTTGTGTTAACTGGCTAGACTGAACTACAGTCCCTAAAATTCTATGTCTACTATGTTTCTAGGTAGGGTGGGCTATAACTTAGGAGGCAGCAATGATCGTTTTATGACTCACATCTCTCTTTTCTCTGTTATTCAGTCAAACACTAATCTAGGTGCTGCTGTGAAGGGATTCTGTCAATGTGATTATAGTCACATATCAGTTACTCTTTTTTTTTTTTTTTGAGACAGAGTGTCGCTCTTTGTTCACCAGGCTGGAGTACAGTGGCGCTACCTTGGCTCACTGCAACCTTTGCCTCCAAGGTTTAAGTGATTCTCCTGTCTCAGCCTCCTGAGTAGCTGTGATTACAGGCATGCACCACCATGTGTGGATAATTTTTGTAATTTTAGTAGAGACAGGGTTGCAGCATGTTGGCCAGGCTGGTCCTAAACTCTTAACCTCAGGTGATCCACCCACCTTGGCCTCCCAAAGGGCTAGGATTATAGGCATGAGTCACCGCACCCAGCCCCATATCAGTTACTTGAAGTGAATCAAAAGGGAGACTATCATTGGTGGGCCTGACCTACTTAATTTTAGGGCTCTAAATAGGGCTTAAGACTTCTCTGAGCTCAGGGACTCCACACAGTAGCTGGACATGCAATTGCTCTGCCTTTCCCCTGGATCTTCCTTTCTGACTGGTGCCTATGGACAACACAGTGCAGGTTATGTTTGTGGAGTTCTGGCCTGCTTGCAATCCTTCTTCCCTGATTGCTCACCTTACAGACTTTGAATTTGATTAGCTGGCCCCTAGATTGCTCACGGCTTGTGTAAATTCCTATGTATGTTACTTATTCAGCTTCTCTGGTTGAACTGTGATGACGCAAGCTGCTGCAAACCATCTCTCTCCTTCTTCTCTTCCATCTTTGGTCCTGTTGTTGAGTGTGGCTCCCAAGGAGAAAATGCTTTCCTTATGTTGAATACTGTCACAGGAGCTGCCATCTCCCCTCCTCCACACTCTTCCCCAGACTTTGTCTCTACTTGGGCCACCTCAGTCCATAAATCGTCTAAGGCAGTAAACGTTGTTTGAATAACTTCTCAAAACACACCTCGATCCAGCATAAATAGACATGTTGGGAGAGATGTTGCCCAGCACCACCAGCGAGGAATGTGATTTTGGTTGGAATTTCACAAAGCCTTGAAAATTCAGGCATCACTGGGAAATTTCTTTTTCTGTGTGATTTAATCATGAAGCAATTTGAGGAGATGACCTTTTTCCAAAGATGTGATATCCAAATGCATAAGTGTTAATGGAGAAGATGCATTAGTAGCTACTTTTGAAGAAACCAAGAAATCCTGTAGAATAGCCAGAAAGTTAGATGTGTTTTTCATGTGAACAAATGGCATTTAAAGAAAATGGAGGTAAATAGAGTTTAGCCAATTGAAAATAGCTGACCTTTGTTGTTTTCCTGAGTGCCACAGAGTCCCAATTAAATTGATTTACAAGTCATTACTGTTAACTCAATGTGTGCCACAGCCCAGACCATCAAAGTGTATTAAAGTTATTCACTTGTTTTCTTGTAACCCTGGCTTTATCACAATGAATCTCATGCCCTATTCAATTAGTATCCTCATTACCATCCTTAGAAGTGAAGAGTTAAACTCACTGGGGAATGGTAATGGTAATACCTCCTGAGAGAGATTCATTTAGCCCAGCTGTCCATTTTATTCTAAGTGCTAAATGCGTTAATATACATAGGCTATCATCTACATAGCAAGTGGCTGTGCAAGATGAATTATTTATTGTGTGACAACTACCTAATACCCGGTGTACTATCTAATGCAAAGCCATTTTTTTATTTGACCTGTATGTAAATTACCATTATAGAATTCATTACCTTTATATATAAGTCACATTGAAGTTATGTGTGCAGCTATCTCTCACAGAAGCTGCAGGTTACCTCTGCTTTGATTTAATTGCCGTTCTCCTTGTATGGCAAAGAAGCCTGCTTTCGGAATGGAAGAATTTCAGGGACCACAGCCAGGCGGCATGTGAAAAGCCTCTCCTTTGATGCAGAGAGTAAGGTGAGAGAGAAAGACAAGCCCAAATTTAATTAAAATGTGATGAGAGCTAGAAACCAGCACATGAGACAAAGTAAAGGGGAGCAGGGTTTGTGCCTCCTGAAGTATGTATGCTGCCAGGGATCACCAAGGTAATAAAATTCAAGCTGCTTTCCCCAGGCAGTGGTGACCCCATCCTCTGCAGAGAGCTGCGTGTTTACATTCAGAGAGAACTGGGAGGAAGTCTTCTTGAATAAGAAATTGCCTCATTTCCAATTTATTCTTTAGTCTCTGGAATGTAATTTAATTCATATTTGCAGTTTTCATGTGGCTTTTCAGACTATTCATCTCTGGATTATCTTTGCAACCTCTAATAATGTGGTTCTTCAGGGAGGTTGGTGCCTCTGAACATAATAGTGCTAAGACCAGTTCCCTGATGGGACAGATAGCAAGCTAATTACCCAACTTGTTGGGGAACCAGAGCTGTAGGGACTGAAAATTTCTGGTATTGAAATGAGGGATGGGGCACCTTTAGAGGCCTGAAACTTTAGATATCCTTCCCATTAGATTCTTAGTCCGTCGCTCGGGAATCTGCCAAATTGGATGGCCTCAAGATTTGCTTTGCTTGTGAGATTTTTTGTTACTTCCCAATTCCAGCTGGACTGCAAATACTGCAAGAAAATCCTTTCTTATTATTGGTATTTTGGTCCTTCTATTTCCCATCTCACCTGGAAACAGGCAGTGCAGAGGAGTGAGAAAATGAAAACAACAATGGAAAAGGTAATAGAATTGCACTGAACCCTTCAAGAGATTTGCTTTGAATTCCACATGAAGGTTGAGGTACCTACAAAAGTCACCTGAGTCAATCCAGGTGTACCTGTCCCTCTAAATGTAATTTCAGGGCTGCTCTTTTCTGAGGAAAAGCATTTTTGATATGAGATCTGTTGGAATAATCATAAGATTGCAAAGCTTCATTTGCTCCTCTCATTCGATACCCATGCACATAAACTAGAAATATTTTTCTTCAGTAATTGAAAATTTGGTGATTAAAAACTTGTATTATAATTGGATCCCTTATTGAGCAGACTGTGATCTGGTGGACACACAGTATCTGTGCCATCTGGGACAACCTTAGAAATGCCCCATCCTGGATTTATTGAATTAGAATCTGAATTTTAATGAGATCCCCGGTGTATCTGTAAGCACTTTAAAGTTGGGGACTCTGATCTAGTTTACTGACCTCCATTATTTACATGTTATCCTATAGTGGATCGTTTCTTCAAATGTCTTAGAGACGACTTAGACAAAGGAGGGGCGCTGGGCTGAGATGGATGTTGGGGATTGCCAAGCTGTTTGTGTCTCCCATCCCTGCTGCAGGTCTTTGTTATCCCAGGGCAGTACAGAACACAGTACAAAAACACTAAGCCAATCCCTCCATTTCATTGTGCACTCAGAGACGGACGCTATGAGAGGTTAAATAGCTTACTTTAGGCCAAAGAGCTTGTTAGTGATAATGCTAGGTCTATAAGCCAGGTGGTCAGGCTCCCAGTTTTATTCTCTTTTCATACTGCCTGGTTCTGACACCTAGGATTTGTAATAAGCCTTTGAACAAAAAAATAAGCTGTATCTGAGACTGAAGTTATTATCCAGGCTTTGCCACTCCCTGGACTGTGAAAGGCATTTAAACACCTGTCCTTGTTTAAGAGTAAATTAGTGCATTATGTGTTTATAGCTCTGGTAATTGCACCCTACCCATACTATTGTATTTATAGAACAAATATGAGGCTGAATACACACTTCTAGTTTTGAATATAAATGTTTACCTAAAAGATGGCTCTGATTCTTTGCTATGAAATCAATTCCAGGCCAACAGAGAGAGTGCATGCAAGCTTTTTGCCTTCTGGGCCTGAAAGATGAAAGGCCTTCAATGGTGTTTCTGATTGAATGTTTATGTTCTCACAAAATTTGTATGTTGAAGCCCGCAATGGGATGGTATTTGGAGATGGTGCCTTTAGGCGGTAACGTAGGTTAGATGAGTTCACGAGGGTGGAGCCCTCATGATGGGATTAGTGCCCTTGTGGGAGGAGATATCAAAGAGCTTGCTTTCTCTTCCTTCACCTACCCAAAGATGGGGTCATGTGAACACAAAACGAACAAGATGGCAACCACCTACAAGCCAAGAGAAGATTCCTCAGTATAAAATCTACCGTGCTGACACCTTGATCTTAGACTACCCAGCCACTAGAATCCTGAGAAAAGAATTTCTGTTATTTTTGTGGTATCTGATTGTTGCAGTATGAGCAGACTAATATAGAGGACATATCTTACTTGCCCATTTATAATTGAAACCCAGACATTCTCATGAAAATTGAATAATCATGATGGCTCTCATTTACTGAGTGCCTGCCATATGCCAGGTATAGTCAGCTGCTGTGTTAGACATCACATCAATTATTTGAAGTAAATATTGTCCTGGTCTTATAGGCTGGTTTCTTGAGGGGAGAGAACATGTCCTAGGATCTTTTAATGTCTCCATATTCAAGCACAATATTTGGTACATAATAGGTCCTCAAATGCTATTATTATACTGAAGTTTGCAAGATTTGTCCAAAGTCATGCATTTGTTCGATTTTAGATCTAGAACTATCTTTCCAAAGCTTACTGTGGTGGATTGCAGAAAAATGGCCCCAAATTCTTCTTGTTGCTCAATGCACACTCCTCTGAAAAATGACTTTTCTATTCCTCCCATCTGGAGGTGCCTCTTATTTGAATTCAGATTGGCCTTGGACTTACTTTGACCTGTAAAATATGGCAGAATTGACAGTGTGGGAGTATTGAGCCTAGGCCCAAGACTGCCATATGAAGAGGCTGGGGTTAGTCTCTGTGAGGATGAGACACTTATGGGTAGTACCATCAACCACTGTGCATGTGAATGAGAATATTGTGCTAAGTGCTGCCACATAAGTAAACACAAGTGAGACCAGCAGAATGACATAATGAGCTCAGCCAAAATTGATGATCCACATAATCATGACATAATAAGTGATTATTGTTTGAACAACTATTTCTATTAGTACGTAATAGAAAATTGACATGAGTGCTCCTTTTACCTCCTAATTGATGAAAATGATGGCAATTCAAAGGCCATTATTATGTGACCCTATTGAAAGATTATCATGTATAAAACCATCAAAACTTTACATATATGATATCATTTCATCAGTCTAGCCATCCTAAGAAGTAATATTCTTAAAATCTCCATTGTATGGATGAGAAAATTAGCTTAAGTAACTTTCCACAGTCACACAGCTAGTAAGTGTTGAAGCATATACACTCTGGAACAAACACTCTAAACCACGAAGCTATTGAGTTTGAAGGAAAGGGACAATAGTGCAGTGTGTTATGTGGAAGAAGATGGAGGGAGTTATAGGGGCATATTTATGAAGCTGATGGGGTAAAGGAGTGCTGTAGGCAGAATAATGCCCCCTGGAGTTGTCTATGTCCTAATCCCTGAAACCTGTGCCTGTGTCATATTATATGGCAAAGGAGAATTAAGATTGCAGGTGGAATTATGATTACTATATTAGTTTCCTGTGGCTTCTATTAGAAGCTGGAAACAAGAGAAACGTATTGCTTCACAGTGTTGGAGGCCAAAACTCCGAAATCTGTTTCACTGGGCTGAACCAAGATGTCAGCAGTCCTGGGCTTCCTCTGAAGGTACAATGGGAGAATCTGTTCTTTGCTTCTTACAGCTTCTGGTGGCCACCAGCATTTGCTGGCTTCAGATTGCATCACTTCAATCTCTGCCTCTGTGATCATATTGCCTTCTCATCTTCTGTGCATATAATCTCCTGCCTTCCTTTTATAAAGACACTTGTGATTATATTTAGGGCCACTCATAATCCAGGATAATCTCCTTATTTCAAGATCCTTAATTTAATCACAGCAACAAAAAGTCCTTTTCTTTCCGCATAAGGTAACATTTACAAGTTTCAAGGATTAGGATGTAGATGGCTTTTGGGAGGTTATTATTTAGCCTACCATAAAGAGAGAAGCAACATGACCTATGCTGAAGATGGAAGAAAGGACCTTGAGCCAAGGAATGTAGGCAACCTCTACCTGGAAAATGAAAAACAAAAAACAAACAAACAAAAAAACTGATTTCCTTAGAGCCTGCTGAAAGAAATGCAGCTCAGCATTGATTTTAGCCTATTGAGACTTATAGTGGACTTCTAACTTACTGAACTGTAAGAAAGTAAATTTGTGTGATTTGCTGGAAAGAGGAAGTCAAAATGCTCTATTTTAAAGGTAACCTTTGTTGGACATTGGCTTTCCATCAGTTCCTATACTAATTTATTTATATATCTTATTTCATATAATTTTCAGAAAAATACTAAAACAAACCATTTCAAATAGTGTTTCTGCTTTATAGCTATAAAGATTGACTTAGCTGCCTAAAGATGAGATACACAGTTCATATATAGTCAGGATTAGACACAGATGATCTGACCTGTGAGCCATCATTCTCTTAAGCCCCATCAGTTATCAGAGAGATAGTATGTATAATCTTATTTCTCTAGAAGTACTCATCTGAATGTGTTCTTTTCAACCAAGGGTCAGGAGAAGCCTAAATGAAGACATCCTTGTTCATGGTAAGGTTCTACCACAGCTAAAAATAAGTTCTTGGAGTATATTCTGTAAATTTCTTGTAGCCTTTGAGCCAATGATGATAGATCTAGCTTTTTTCTGTATTTTCTTCTTTCTGACAATAGCACTGAGGAAAAAAAGAATTGAGGAGAAGAAAGAATCAAAAAGGCTATATATGATGGAAAGGAGGTTTATTTTTAAGTTGTTATTAATTCAAACTAACTTTAGCTGCTCCTGAAAATTTTCAACTATTCTTTAGAAATAAATTCAAGCATCTGAAGGTTTCCTGATTCTAATCTGTGCTTTCTTATCAATACATAACTAATGTCCATCAAATGCCAATATGCCTGCAGAAGTAAGCTCTAGGAAATTAATTTAATTTTCAGTGAAGTGCCACTTATTTGCCATTTTAGTTATGAATCTGCCTTCTTTGTTCTGTACCATGACTGGATTTTGTCCAATCACTTTTAATTATGAGGTTATGCCTGGGTCCTTGTTTCCTTTGATATAAGCTTTTCAGACCCAAGCTCTGGGTCTCATTTTTTCTGAGCTATGGCTTCAATACTAGGAATCCCTGAGGCCTGATGTTGGTTGGACACTGACTCCAATTATTTTCTCTGCAAATTGCTTGACCCTTCAGCTTTGATTCTCCCTTTCACAAACTGAGGATATAATCACTCTTCTCTCATCTCCCAAGGCTCCCAAGGGAAACATTAAAGAGCTTTGAATATGAAAAACACTATATACCTGTGAAGGAGTGTTATACGCTCATCATTTTCCATCCAATTTCTAGATAATATCGGGTGCAGTGTTCCCCAGGGAAGCTAGTTAAGACACAGCAATCCTTGGCCAAGTCTGAGGTCTCCTTTGCTGCTTCTGAGGTGCCCTGCTGCAGACAGTAAGCAGCAACCCATTCCCTGCTAAAGAATCTTTTTTCATGGCTGTTTGCAAGTGAGATCCTAGCAGAATTGCTGAGCCCTTGTTAAACTTTTCCCTTCACTTAACCTACTTGAAAAGAACCTTGCTGCATACATTTGTACACATCACCGCCCCAGAGGAGCTCTGTGAAAATGCACTCCTGTTCCTCTGGACTGCTTGGAGAAAAGAAAAGCAGTCGTTTTCAGTGCAGTCTGAGAGTTTAGCTGGAGAACAGATATTTTTAGGATTAAAGTAAACTGGTCTTATAATTAAAGTGCTTAAGACACTCTCAAACTGAACATTTTTGCTCTCCTTGCTGTAGATAAGGACATCACCAGGCTCTACAGGTCCTCTCCTAATGCAGTTGGCTTAATCAATTCAAGGAAAAGTGACAGCGAAGCATTTCATGGACCTTTCTCTTTCTATCTGTTTTCCAGGAGAGAGAGGCTGAGTATGGATGAGTGAGCATTTATTTCTTTTCCTAGGTTTTGAATCCCATTCCAAATCAGTTGGCTTGGATACCTCTAAGTAGCTCCTGTTCCTGTTTTTTGCCTTCATTTACTCCACTTATTCCTGAAACCTCTTCTTGTTGTTTTCAGGGGTGAAAACTTCAGAAGTGCTTCTTTTAAGTTGCTAAATGGCTGGGATTATGCCATTGACTCATCGGGCACTTGGAATAAGAGAGGATCTCAGTTTACAAAGGAGAGAATTGAGGCCCAGAGCTATTTAGTAATGTATTACAAGTCCGATTTGAAACAGATCTGGGACCAGAGCTTGGGTTTCTGACTTCGATTCTGGAGTTCCATCCATCACATGACTAGTAATAATCCCTGCACCTTGGACCCATCTGGGACACAACCCGCAGACTTTGCCTTTGGAGATGTGAAGGCCAAGGCTTTCCTTCACCTTCCTCTTCTGTGCAAGCACAAATCAGGAGCATTTCTATATTTCCCCTTTGGCTGTGGGTGGTCCTGGTATCTCTTGAGAAAGACAGAAGAGGCTAGCCTGAGGTTTCTTAGCAAAATATTAAGGTCGAATTGTTCACTTTCCATTGTAACACATGCTTTCCATGCTGGGGCAGCCCAGAGTTAGAACAGGGTCATAATAACAGTTGCAAAACCAGTATCTTTCTGAATCTAACTCATCCACTGTTGGGAATTCCAGCCTTCTCAAATACTTCCTGAGTTGTTTCTCAGTTTCACAGAAGTTGTTTCCCAAAAGCTCTGAGGACTAATTTTTACAATTTACAATCTTTAAGTCTCAATGATTATTGTAATCTCCTGGGAGCTATCTGAAAATCAGATTTTACAATATCACCTTAAGAAAACTTGAATTGGCAGGTGTGGGATTTGGCCTAGAAATATGCATGTCTATAACTTCTCACATCGATTTTAGGATTAGACAAGTCTGTGAACCCCTGTTCTATTGCCACAGGTTATTCTTTCAACACATATTTAGAGCCCACTGTAACCTCAGCACTATTCTAGACCCTGGATGTGAGCAATGAATAAAGCAATATTCTGACCTCTTGGAGCTTTCACAGCTCGAGGACAACACATGAATAAATGGCTAAATGTTTAATAAGTCAGCCAGTGACAGATATGATGGAGAAAAGCAAAGTAAAAGTGATGGTAGGAGCAGTGCTGCTTTTTTATTCTGGGAAGACCTTTCCTATCATCTGACATTTGGGTAGATGTTGAGGAAAATGGGGAAACAAAGCCATGTGAATATTTTGTAGAAGGATGTTCCAAACAGAGACAGCAGCTAGGTCAAAGAGCCTTGAGTTGAATTAGCCTGCTGTGTTTCAGGATGAGTAAGGAGTCAATATGCCTGGAGAGGAGAGTATGAACCAGAAAGGAAAGCAATAGTGCCCAAGAGGAGCAGGGGCTCCAGCATGCAGGATGTAGGTGAGTGTGCAGACTAGAGCTTTAGTACATGATTAAATAGGGAGCCACTGGAGGATTTTAACCATGGAAAAATGAGATCTGATCTCGTTTTATATGTATCACTCTGCCTTGTGGTTCTAAAAATCAAATTTGAGATGGCAAAGTTAGAAGCTGGGAGACTAGTAAGGAAGTTAATGCAGTCCACGGAAGACAGGAGTTTTGTAACCAAGTGGTAGCAGTGGCCATGATGTGGATATGGATATATTTTGAATATAAAGACTATGGTAATTTAGCTAGGTCGGGTGGCTCACACCTGTAATCCCAGTTCTTTGGGAGCCAAGTGGGAGGATTGCTTGAGGATGGACATTCAAGATCAACTTGAGCGGCACGGCAAGACCCCATCTCTATAAATAAGTTTTAAAAACAAAGTTAGCCTGGTGCAGTGGTATGCACCTGGAGTTCCAGCTCCTTGGGAGGCTGAGACAGGAGGATGGCTTGAGTCCAGGAGGTCGAGGCTGCAGCGAGATATGATTATACCACTGTACTCCAACCTGGGTGACAGAGTGAGATCTTGTCTTTAAAAAAAAGGCAATGAGATTTGCTACTGTATTGAATATGGGGTGGGATGAGAAGAGGAATCAAGGGCAACAATGAGATTTTTGATCCAGACAACTCAAAAAATGAGGTTGCTGCTTTAAAGAATGAAAGGAGTGTGATACGAAGAGATTTGGAAAGAACAAGAACCTGATTTGGACATGTTAATTTTGAAACGCCATTTAGATATCCAGATGGAAACATCCAACAGCTGTTTGGATATCCAAACTGAGAGATCCAGAAAAAAGTTCGGAGTAGATGTACAAATCTGGGAATCACTGGAGATATGGCAAGGTAGAGGCCATGTGCCAGATGTTATCACCTGTGTAATGACTTTTGTTAAAGAAAAAGGTCTAAAGACTAAAATCCTCTTGCACTCTAATGTTTAGAGGTTAGAGATAGGGGAGGGGCCAGTGTAGAAGACCGAGAAGGGGTGGTTAGATAGAGTCAATCATTTTCTTCCTCTACAGTTCTGCCTTTCTGAGACAATGTGTCCTGTCACTGCTAATCCCCACAACTGTAACTCACTGCCAAAATCTCAAAGGCACCAGTAATGCTGCAGCTGCCTCCAAGGCAGGAAGCACTAGGGCATTGCCAAGGCTGGTGCTGCTGCCACTGTTCTCACCAGTCCTGTGAGAGCACCAAAGTGATCCATGCTTCAGCTCTTTGATGCCCAGAAGGCATGACAGTAATCTCTTTTTAAGGTTTCATTATGTAACTTATTGGAGAATTCTTAAAAGATTTAGGTAGGTATCGGGAAGCCAGTCAGAGTAAATGATATATTCTGGTCCATGAAATGAATGCATATATTTCAAGTATAATTCAGTTCTGAATCCTAGCATACACACAGCTTAGATTCAAGCAGAGACACTAGTCACATTGAAAAAACAGGGAACTATAAAGCAATTATTTTTTAACATTAGGAGGCAGTTCTTGCAATCATGGAAAAATTGGAACTATAGCATCACAGAAGTTTGGTTTCAGATCCCATCCTAGCAAGAGAGAGAGCTCACAGAGGGAGACAGCGCAGTTTTCATTCTCTTCCCAGTTACTCTTGACAAGAGTAGAGAAAGCCTCTGTTATGTGCTATTTAAAGTGTGGAAAGAAGGAAGCAATTTATTAATAGTTCAACAAATGCCTATTCCACTACTGTAATTTATTACTGAAATATATGTTATATTAATGTACAGTCCACACACATATGACTTGTCAAAGAGTGGCTGCTTCTCCAATTTTGCTCATTCTGAATACCAATCTTGATTTTAATAGTCCAGTAGGGTTTACCCAGGTGCAGAATCTCTAACTTAAAAAACCTGAGAATTTTCTGCAGAGGACTAAGGAATGACTGAGCCCTTACTCTATGATAAGAATGATGCTTTTTGTACTTAAGTTTGTAGAAACAATATTATATACACAGGATTCTTATATCCTACTCCAGATAGTCCCAAAGTAGCAAGTAATAAAAGTTCATCTGCATGGATATGGGACAGTTTGGTTGTTGGTATGGCTGGATCATCTTTTATGTGTCCCTTGCAGTCCTCATATTGAGGGCTCTTGATCCAGCAAGGTTTGTTTCTGGTTTTAGAGTTCTTCTTATTAATTCCCAAAATTCTAAAGCTTTTTTTGGTTAACCCCAGGACAGGTATGATGCTGTAATTCTGACTATATAACTTGAATGCTTTTTGTTTGAAGTCTTTCTAGTGGCCATGTTGTCTCAGGTATCAGCTGTTTCTTGGGTTCCCTGGAAACTTTGAGGAAAGAAGGGATTGCACTATCACTCTGATAAGAAGATTTTCAAACTTGTAATAAGAATTAAACATGGCTGGGTGTGGTGGCTTATGCCTGTAATCCCAGCATTTTGGGAGACTGAGGCAGGAGGATTGCTTGAAGTGAGGAGTTTGAGACTAGCCTGGGCAATGTAGCAAGACCCCATCTCTATAAAAAATAAATGTTTTTAGCCAGACATGGTATCATGTGCCTGTAGTCCTAACTTCTTGGGAGGCTGAGGAGGGAGGCTCCTTTGAGCCAAGGCTGCAGTGAGTCATGATTGGGCCACTCACTGCACTCCAGCTTGGGTGACAGCATAAGACCCTGTCTCAAAGCTATTTCATGGGTCAGAGTATTAAATATCTCTGAGGCAATAGTAACTCTTGATATTTCTATTAATCATTCCATTTTTAATATCACAGTGGCTTATATTATGATGGTTGCTAACCAGAAATGGCAGATGGGTTGAGAGAAACTGACAATAGAGCCTATTCAAATAGCATGCTTGTGTTCTGCATTGGCATGGACAAACATTCATTTTTCTCTTTCGCTTTAGTATTTCATGACTTGATGAATAGCAGCACAATGGTCCACCTAGCAATTGCAGCCAGACACCCATGCCTCTCTCCTGACCTCATTTTTCATATCACACTAGGATCAAATTGTCCTAATATCTCTTTAATTCACTCTCTCCTATCTCTGGCCAAAAACGCCCTACTTCAGACTTTTATCGTTTCCTACTTGAATGATTGCAGCAACTTCTTATTGGTCCTCCCTACGTCCAGTCTTACCCTGTGAAATCCATGCTAAGTGTTTCCACAAGAAAGCTCTTCAACTGAAAAAAAAAAAGTGGAACATCCTTCGTCTACCTCAAAATACAACAGGATGTCTCTGATTGTGGGCTTTGGACCTTCTACACCAGAATTACTGTTAAAGATGATCATTCTAGAATTTTGAATTTGCATTTAAAACATGCTTCCCAGGTGATTAATATGCCCTCAGAACAGTTGAGAAAAACTTTAGACAAATTAAATTTAACAGAGTTTAATTGAGCAAAGAATGATTCACGAATTGGACAGCCACCAAACCAGAATAGGTTCGGAGAGATTCCAGCACAGCCAAGCGGTAGAAGATTTATGAACAGAAAAAGAGAAAGTGATGTACGGAAGATGGAAGTAAGGTTCAGAAACAGTGGGATTGGTTACAGCTTGGCCTTTGCCTTATTTGAACATAGTTTGAACAATAGACTACCTTTGGCTGAAACTCAGTGATTGACACAAGAGTAGGTTATAGTCTATTTACGCGTCCAGTTAGATTACAGTTCCTTATGTAGGGAGAAACCTTTAGGCCACACTTAAAAGGAGGCAGCTTTAGGCTATACTTAATTTAACACAGTCATGGGCTTGAGGCCCAAAGTAGGCCAAGTAGAATCCTCCTTGAATCATCCCCATCAGGTCAGGAGAAAAATGAAGGAAAGAAAATTAAGATAGGATGCAGAACAATGGTGAAAGAAGCAGTAAAAAGAAGGTGAGAAAGAGAGAGTTCCTGTAGGCATTGAGCCCCTGGTTTCAGGCACCTGTGAGTCTAGCAGTGCTTCTTACGCTCTTTCTAGAAAATGGCATGCAGGGCTGACATCAGCCAGTTGCTTAACCTCTTAAAGCCTTAGTGGTTTATAAAATCCAGTATGAACTGGCCCTCCATAAATCCTCAGTTGACCTCATTTTGTGTAACTCACCTTCATACTTTCCAGCCTGCAGGATGTTAGACTCCTCACAGCTCTGTCAAATCAGCAAACTGGTGCCCACTTAAGGGTCTTTGCACCAACCCTTCCTACTGTCTCACATGCTTCTCTCTCCACTGCCCCCCGGAACTTTCCTGGCTGGCTTTTGATTTTTTTTCTACTTACAGCTAGGATTACTTCTACAAAGGCTGCCTGACCACTGAAAAATAATCACCCCATAATTATGTATCATGTCACCTTTTAAAATGTATTACATAGGATTTATCAAAATCTGATAGTATTTATTAATTCATTGGTTAGTTTGTATATTGTCTAATCTTCCCCACTTGACTGTGAGCTCCATAAAAACAGCTCCTGGCACAGGATAAACACTCACTGGATACTTATTGAATGACAGAAAAATAATCACCACCACTAATATTTGCTTTGGCTTATTATGTGCCAGACACTGTCGTAGGCATTTTATTGGTTAACAAATTAAATCATTGCAGTGGTCCTATATGAGATTAATGCTTTCATTATCTCCATTTGACAGATGATGAATCTATGGTACAGGAAAGTTCGAACACTCAAAGAACAATGCTTCTAGCAAAATAGACACTTTTGCATAGTCCATATATTGATCAAAAAAGAAGAAGACATGCAAATAAGAGGAAGAAAGAGAGCTGGGGCATGCCTACTGCTCTGAATAGTCAAAAAACAGGGATGGGTCAACATGGTGAAACCCCGTCTCTACTAAAAATACAAAAAATTAGCTGGGTATGGTGGCACATGCCTGTAGTCGGGAGGCTGAGGCAGGAGAATTGCTTGAACCCAGGAGGCGGAGGTTGCGGTGAGCCGACATCGTGCCACTGCACTCCAGCCTGGGTAAAAAGAGTGAAACTTCATTTCAAAAAAAAAAAAAAAAACAAACCAGGGATGAGGTATAGTACAAAAAAGAAAAGAGGAGAAAAGATGGAAATAGAGGCTATATTAGTTTTTTAGGGGTGACATGATAAAATACCACAGGCTGGGGGTCTTAAACAATGGAAATGCATTTCTCACAGTTCTGGGGGCTGGAAGTCCAGGTCTGGTTCCTGTAGAGGCCTCTCCTGTTGGGTTGTAGATGTCTTCCTTCTTTCTGGGTCCTCACGTGATTGTTTCTCAGTCTGTATTGATTATGTCTTAATCTTGTCTTCTTATGAGGACACCAGTCATGTTGGATTAGGGCCCAACAATAGGACCTCCTGTTCCCTTAATTACTTCTTTAAAGATCCTACCTCCAAATACAGTCAAATTTATTTAGAGTTACTAATGACTTCAACATATGAATTTTTAGGGGAAAACAATTCAATTTAACTCATAACAGAGAGGAAATAAGTAATGTGTAAAACTGAGTAAAAATAAATGGTATTAAGAAGAGCAAGAAAGTTGTGGTGTAAAGCAGAAGGTATAGAAAAAATTATTGCATAGTTACATGGAAAACAAAGGTGGAAAATAGAGGCCAGCAAGGAAATAAAATAAATCAACGTACTCACTGAGAAAAAGAAGAGACATGTAAATATTTGTACAATGACAAAGATAGTGTAACTGCCCAGTGGATTTACCTAGCCCACTGCCTAGACAGAGCTGATTTATCAAGACAGCGGAATTGCAATCAGAAAGAGTAATTCATTCAGAGCTGGCTATGCAGGAGACAAGAGTTTTTAGTATTACTCAAATCAGTCTCCCCAAGCATTCAGGGATCAGAGAGTTTAAGGACAACTTGCTGGGTGGGTGGACGCCAGTGAGCCAGGCATGCTGATTTGGGGGTTAGATAGGAGATGAAATCATGGGAAGTTGAAGCTGTCCTCTTGCCCTGAGTCAGCTCCTAGATGGGAGGCACAGATCAGATGAGCCAGTTTAGATGATCTGGGTGGTGCAAGCTAATCCATCAAAGGCAGAGTCTGTAAAAGATCTCAAGCACTAATCTTAGAAGCAGTTTAGAAAGAGTTAGAATTAGGCTGGGCATGGTGGCTCATACCTGTAATCCCAGCACTTTGGGAGACTGAGGCAGGCAGATCACTTGAGGTCAGGAGTTCAAGACCAGCCTGGCCAACATGAAGAAACCCTGTCTCTACCAAAATATTTGCCGGGCATGGTGGTGCACACCTGTAATCCCAGCTACTTGGGAGCCTGAGGCAGGAGAATTGCTTGAACCCGGGTGGCAGAGGTTGCAGTGAGCTGAGTGCACCATTGCACTCCAGCCTGGATGACAAGAGCAAACTTCATATTAAAAAAAAAAAAAGTCAGAATCTTGTAGCCTCCAGCTGCATGACTCCTAAACCATAATTTCTAATCTTGTGGATAATTTGTTAGTCCTACAAAGGCAGTCTAGTCCCTAGGCAAGAAGGAGGTTTGTTTTGGGAATGGACTATTATCCTCTTTGTTTTAAACTATAAGCTACAAACTGAGTTCCTCCCAAAGTTAGTTCAGCTTATACCCAGGAAGGAACAAGAACAGCTTGGAGGTTAGAAGCAAGATGGAGCCAATTAGGTTAGATCTCTTTCGCTGTCTCAGTCATAATTTCGCAAAGGCGGTTTCAATAGAATACATAAAAGATTTAACACAGGAAAAAAGAGACAGAAGAGGAACAATGCCATAAAAGTGAATAGAGAAAAGGAGAAGAATACAAAAAAACAGTTTTACAACACACTGGATGTATGCCGTGTTTTGTTTTTGTTTTGTTTTGAAAAATGTCCTATCATTTTGTAAGGTTGAACACTGAAGTGCGTAATTTCCATGACTAAAGACCACTGATTTGAAATATTATAAGAAGGCAATGCTGATATTGGAAATATCATGGAGATAGAGTCAGGAATACTTTCCTATATGACAGTACTGATCTTTGTCATAAGAGAAAGTGTATCGGCCGCATTTTATAAAGCTTCGGGGGGCTTTAAAAAGCAAAGAAATTGAGATTGTGTTAGCTGGAATCTGGCAGCAGATTTAACAGAAGATTCTGTTCTGCTACAACTCTCACCAAGGGAGTTCAATTTCAACAGTGCTAATCTTTCCATAGTGGCGGAAGTTTAAATTTTGTGCCCCTAAGGAAAAATTTCCAAAGTAATTCCCATTGAACTTGCCTCCCAGAAAATCCTGCTTCATACACTACCCAGGTACCACCAGTTCCTCTCCAGGGCAATGGTTCCTTTCTCTCCACCTGGTTAAAATATACTCATGTGACATTTCAGATGCTGAATTCTTTGTTCCAGTGTGGTTAAATCAAGTTTCTACTGTTCTATAAAACTTCTGGCATGGAATTTTAAGTCTAATTATTATTTTTTCATTTTAATGTAATTTTCTTATTCTTGGCTTCTGGTATTACAATTTAATATAAAGCTTTTAAATATAACTCTGTGTTGTTTTATTATTTTAGCTATTGTATGAAAGTTTAACTTTCCCTCTGAAGATTCAATAATTTGGGTCTATAAACACACTGAAAATATAGACAGATTAACAGGAGAAAAGGCATCCAAATTGATATACGTGCAAATGCATGGGCAGTACACAAAATATGAGACTCAAGGAAGGGCCAGATGGCTGAAGCTTAAATAGCAACTTCTTCATAGGAGAAAAGTGGGGGAAATATAGGCAATTTTGGGGGGTAGTAAAAGATTTTTCATATAATTGAATGGGCCCAAAGAGCAGGCAATAGCGTGTAAATGATTCTCTTTGGAAACTGAATAGTACTGGAGAACAGACAGCCTAGGACAAATTTCCCCTGAGATCTGGATGGAGGTGGTAACAAATTGGAAGAAGGTAAGGGCTGGAACTTCACAGTGAACAAAAGTTGTCTTATGCAGATGAAGTCTCCTAGGAAATCTGTCAGAGCTACCCTCAGAAGAATAGACGAAAAGCCTGTCTGGGCATGATGGAGATTTTCAGTTTTTTCTCTTCTCTGGTAGTTAATCTTTCATGGTCAACTGATGAGATACCTAAGGAGGGGGTTTTAATTGCATGGGTTTTTTTTTTTTTTTTTTTTTTTGGAAGAACTTTCCTCAGTCAGTCAGATAAGGGAACTTTCAGGGAAAGCCCCTCCCTGTGCTTGAGGGGTAAGAGATTCTTGTTTCGCTCTCCTAACAAGAGAAGGTTAGAAAGTCCTTGGTTCAGAGGCAGGTTCTAAGTCCTTTTGATTTCTTTTAGTTCAAAGAGCTCAGCATGCCAAAATGCTTTGCTTTGGGGTGCCGGTTCTGAGCCCCAACACTATACTGAAACACATCAATGTAAGTATTTTTCTTTTCTGACTATGCATATAAAAGTAGTGTAACAACTAAACAGTCTTTTTGAATAAGAGAATAATAATTTACTATATAATTATTTTATCTTATTCAAAAGTGAGGCCAGGTCTGTTTTCATTCTAACATAAGTGGCAATTTATTATATTATTTATTTCTTGTATTTATTAATAATTGAGATTCTCTGGGTCATGTGGATCACCTGGGGTATAAAAGGAAATTTCAGGAATCTAGTCCATATCTATTGAACAAAAATAGCAGGAATTGGTCCTAATGAAATGACATTTAAACAAACTTTCCAGATAATTTTAATACTTATTAAATTTAGGAAACTACTGGCAAATACTTTAAATACAAGAAATAAAATTGAGTCTAAATAAATCACCCTTCTGAGGTATCACTTAATTACAAGTTTTCATACATGTAAATTTCATATATATACAAATTATTTTTGTCTTCTTAAAATTTTATATTTTTAAAAAATTTATTATACTTTAAGTTCTGGAATACACGTGCAGAATGTGCAGGTTTGTTACATAGGTATACACATGCTATGGTGGTTTGCTGCACCCATCAACCTGTCATCTAGGTTTTATTTTATTTTATTTTATTTTTCTTTTTTTTTAAAGATGGGGTTTCACCATGATGGCCAGGCTGGTCTTGAACTCCTGACCTCAGGTGATCCACCCACCTCGGCCTCCCAAAGTGCTAGGATTACAGGCGTGAGCCACCGCGCCCAGCTCATCTAGGTTTTAAGCCCC
>CAUYLG010012637.1:0-26424 GCA_963573385.1 Cacajao melanocephalus | reverse complement strand
TTCTTTCAAGGTTCTTAGTTTCTTTGCATTGGGTTAGTACATGTTCTTTTAGCTCACAGAAGTTTCTTATTATCCACCTTCTGAAGCCTGATTCTGTCAGTTCGTCACACTCATTCTCCGTCATGCCTTGTTCTCTTGCTGGTGAGGAGCTGCGATCCCTTGGAGGAGGAGAGGCATTCTGATTTCGGGTGTTCTCAGCCTTTTTGCACTGGTTTCTTCCCATTTTTGTGGATTTATCCACTTGTCGTCTTAGTAATTGCCGACTTTCAGATTGGGTCTGAGTGGACGTCCAGCTTGTTGGTGGTGAAGTTTTTTCTGTTTCTTAGTTTTCCTTTTGTGGACGCCCCTTCCCCACAGAGCTGGACCTTCCTGGGTTCGGGGCTGTGCTTGCTGTGAAACTCTCAGTCCTCAGTGCTTCCAATTGCTGTTCTCCTTGTGGGGATGGGACCAGCCGAGTCTGACTCAAAGGGCACCCAGTCCTGTATACTCCGCACTGAGAAGCACTATGCTGGGGTGTCGGCAAAACAGCCGCGCCGGCCAAAAGAGTCACGCTGGCGACCCGTGTGGCTCCTCCGCCGAGAATCTCCTGGTCCTTAGGCAACAAAAATTAATCTGAAAGTGCGGCGTCCACTCACTCTCTGCGCTTTCACTGGGAGCTACAATCTTGAGCTGGTGCTAATCGGCCATCTTGGATCTCTCCGCAACACTCATTCTTAATCTTCTCCGAGGTCCCTGAGACTATCCTTCTGCTTCAGGGACTATCCTTCCTGTTCTTTCTGCCTAGTTCATTCAGCCTCTTCAGGTTGGCCTGGCTTGCCCTCATCCTTCAGTCTAAGCCTAGACATTGATTCCAAAACAGGCCTTTTTAGCCAGGCTTGGTGGCTCACGCCTGTAATCCCAGCACTTTGGGAGGCCAAGGTAGGAGGATCACTTGAGCCCAGGAGTTGGAGACTGGCCTGGACAACACAGGGAGATTCTGTCTTTACAAAAAAATAAAAAAGGCCTTTCCCACACCATCAATCATCTCCTTGTCCCACCATGATCTAGACTAGAATCCTTGTTTATAAATTTTCACAGCTTGATCATTATCTTGTATGGCACTTAACACAATTGGAATGATTCAGTTCCTTGTGCAATGATTTGTTTATTGTCTGTTTCCTCTATTGGACTGTAAACACCATTAAGGCAGGAGCAGTGCTGTTGCTTCCTAAGAGGGTCCCCGGCACACAGCAGATGCACCGTGAATACTTTTGGAATGAATGAACAGAACAGACCCACTGAGAATCTAAACCTACTTGAACTTCATTTCCATCCACTTGGGGAGTGCCTGACTGGCCTGAAATTTATTTAAGGAAGTATTTGCACCCTTGGCCCTCTTCTCTCTGCCCTCTCCCACACCCCTTTCCCCCAACACATCCCCCGACTAGGGAGTCTGTGCAAACTGTCAATGAAAATTCCCCTTTACCACAGAATCTTGTTACATATCCTGGAATTTTATAGATAATAGGTACTTGTAGTTTTCCCCCAGTGGTTTCTAGAAAGCAGAGTTGTTCTTAATGAAACTTTAAAGCTCCTGCCATTTCCATTACCGGGTGATTGGTAAGACTAATGATGGAGTAAGAGAGAATCAGAAAATTAAATGGTCATAAATTAAATTCTACCATGCTCTAATTCTATTGAGATTCTTCTTTTCAGAATATAAACAGCTCTGTCTAAGTTCTCCCCTTGAACCCAAAGGTGCATTTTTCATTCAGCTCCGTGCACACCTTAGGGGAGAATGTAGCTCTCCATCATGAAACTAACACATTTCCACATTTCTTCTGATCAACTGAAGTGGGTCTGGCACCACCCTCAGACATTCTACAGAATTTACCTTGGAAGAAAATAAATAGGTTTGACTTAATGCTGTCTGTAGTGAATGACCACAGGGACAGGTCTAAATGGTTTATTAAATAAGAAAGATTGAACATTTGAAAAATTGTTCTCTCTTAAAATATTTCTAACCCACACATGTAACATATATCATGGCAAAATGCAACACAAAAGGTCTATTGTTTTTGGCAAAATAACCTGCAAACATCCTTAATTAGGATGCAAACTGAAAGCACTGTTTAATGCTGTTGACAGCCATTAGCTTTAGACAGCTGTTTCCACTATTATTTTATTTATGGAAACATATGAAAAGAAGTAAATATGGAACTAGAAAACAGAATTATTCATGACATGTAATATTTTAATCTTATGATTTTCATTTGTATGTCAACGTCGTAAATAATATACTCTGAACATCCCCAACTTGGAATGGTAATAAACTCTTTTTGCAATGAAAGCTTATTCCCATGGATATTTGAAAAATATGTCAGCATTTAAGTTAATCAATATCTGTTTCTAGTGGGCTTTACTTTGAGAAGTGATGGCCTCTTTCTGGGGAGAGAGGATAATTCTTTTTACTGACACCCCATTCTATTTACTTCAAGATGTAAGTGAATGCCTCCATTAAGTGAATTCCATGGTTAGTCAACATCCAAAGCGGTCTTTCCTCTGTTGTAGTCACTTATTCACCATTCAATAGGAACAGCTAGCTCCTAAAAATAAATCCGAAAGAACATAACACAGGGCATCATTTTCAAACTGGTTCTTTCAGGGCTGTGTCTTTATAATTCCATATTTCTATGCATTACAGACTGAGGATAAGAAAGGGTCTGAACAAGGCAGAAGAAGAATCCTTCCCTCATCACATCATCAGCACCACCCCACTTCACACTTTTATGCCACCTTAACATTCACAAATGTCTTCCCATATTATTTGTTTCAATCCCCAAAATAATCTTGTCAGATAGAAAGAAAAACACTGTTTTTCAATTTACATTTATTTAAATTTAAGTAACCACTTTTTAAGAGATAATTTATATGTGACAAAATACAAGGTAAGGCCAGGCACGGTGGCTCATGCCTATAATCCCAGCATTTTGGGAGGCCAAGGCGGGAAGATCACAAGGTCGGGAGTTTGAGACCAGCCTAACCAGCATAGTGAAACCCTGTCTCTACTAAAAACAAAAAATTTAGCTGGGTGTGGTGGTGTGCACCTGTAATCCCAGGTACTCAGGAGGCTGAGGTAGGAGAATCACTTGAACCCGGGAGGCAGAGGTTGCAGTGAGCCGAGATCACAACACTGCACTCTAGCCTGGGCAACAGAGCGAGATAACATCTCAAAAAAAAAAAACCAACAACAACAACAACAACGACAACACACACACACACACACACACACACACAAACAAAAAAGAAAAAACAAGGTAAAATGTAGAGTGAAAGCATTACATGATATGGTCAAAAGAGCTCTGGCCTCTGGCTCTTTCCCCACCCCTTTCGTACGAATTCAGGTGAATTACTTCAGTAACTTATCTCTGGGCCTTACCTTCCTGTTAGGTTTCCTTATCTGAAAATGACAGTTATTATGATAAGGATCAGGCAAAAATCATGGTGTCTATAAAAATGGTTTTAATAGCATAAAGTGGCACAGAAAGTCAGGATATTTTTCTGTGATAACTTAAAAAAAGTATATACCACAGATCACTAATCTGAAGTGTCAAAAAGTCAAGAACTTCAGAAATGGATAGCTGACCTGAGTTACCTGGGTTTACTGTTTTAAGTTCCTATTTTACCTCTGCAAACATAGCCTTAGAATTAAATAAAATGTGAAAATGTAAACTAGGTAGTCTATTTTATAAGGTCCTGCTACATTTTTCAGTGATTTACTTCCTATTATAAAGTTAATGCATACAAAATGTAAAAGCTCTCAACAGCTTAGAATGATATTAACATAAATAATAAGTACTTTCCCTCCACCACTGCTTGCTTTCTCCCACTTAATCTCTGTCTCTGTCTCCTATCTGTTTCTCTCTCGCTCTCTCTCTCTCTCTCTCACACACACACTCTTCCCCACTTCCACTCCCCAGAGAAAAAACATTATGGACAGTTTCTTGTAAAACCAGGTACTTCGAAGATGAAAAACACTATAAGACATTTATGGATTTTTTTTTAAATTAAAGAAAAATCTAGAATTATCCCACTCTAGTCAGAGTTTGTGAAATCTCAGATTTCCTTGGAACTACAGAATGACCAATTGCTGGGTAAGGGAATTGAAACAATAACCCTGTAAACAAACTGTCCAAAGTGAATGGCCAGAGACAGCCTACAGCAAAGATGGAATAAGGCCTTCAAGAAACACCACCTCCTCATCATGGTTTATAACAACTTGATGACGTTCTTCAACATGTTTAAATGATTATCATACCTTCCCCTTCACAAAGGATTGATTTATTATGGTTTAAATCTAAAGAATACTGAATCAGGCTTAGATTACAGAACACATAAAATCAATGGTTCTAGGAAAAAAAAAACCCACCAGCGTTCATTTAAGTGCACAAGGAATAGTTCTGGGAAAAAATTCCTCCTACAATTCTGCATACTAACCAGCTCCACCACCGACTCACCACCTCTGTTCCTTCCCTCATCACATCATCAGCACCACCCCACTTCACACTTTTATGCCACCTTAACATTCACAAATGACTTCCCATATTATTTGTTTCAATCCCCAAAATAATCTTGTCAGATAGAAAGAAAAACACTGTTTTTCAATTTACAGATTCAAAAACCTGAAGCTCAGAGCAGTGAAGTGACTGGCTCAAGGTCATTCTGCCAGTAAGGACAGGACTTCACTTCTCATTGAGGTAGACTGATGACTTCTAAACACCTATCTCCAGCTCAGCTTTTCCCTCACAAGCCACAGGACCCATATCCAACCAACGGACTCAACTTTGGCACTTCGCAGTCCCAAATGCAGTTAGAGTTTCCAGGCGGAGGCCAAAATAGTCCTCTATAAGCCTGTTCCGTTCAGTGGTTTTCTTTCCTAGTGAATGGTGCCACAATTCTTTTAGTTTCTCAAGCCAAAAACCTAGGCATCCTCCAAATCCCCCACTTCTCTCAACATGTACGCATGGTCCATCACCATATCCTGCAGATTCTGCCTTTGGAATACTTCTCAAATCGGCCCACTTCTCCCTGTCTCCACCATGGATGCTATAGTCCAAGACCCCACCACCTTGTATTGCAATCATTTCCATGTATACATTCTGCCTTTCCCCTTCCATCCCCACTCCATCCTTTCTCCACACTGCAGCCAGAGTCATCAGGCTATCCCTCTGCTTAAAATCATTTGTCAGCTTCTAGTGCTCTTTAGATGAAGATAAGAATCCTTAGTGTGGCCTACAGGGGCCAGGATGATCTGACCCCCTTGTGTCTAGCCACATTCCTGCCTTCACCTTTTTGCTTTCATCACTTGGGCTATTTTTCATTTTATCCAAGGTACCCAGTTCTCTCCATCCTAGAGCCTCTGCGCCAGATGTTCCATATGTCTGGAAGGATTTTGCCCATTTGCTGTCACCTGCTAATTTCTAACTCATTCTTCGGCTCAAATGTCACTTCCTCAAGGAAGCCTTCCCTGACCATCCAGTTTATACTGGGGGAATTTCTCCTTTATCACTCCTAAATGTGAGTTTGTTTGTTTACTTATTTTTGTCTGTTAGCTCCATTGCCTTGTATGCGCTGGGACAGCTTCTTATTATCGCATCTCCTGGTGCTTGGTACAGGGCTTGGCACATGTTAGACACTCAATAAATATTAGTTCGGTGATGACTGAAAGCCAGGAGTCACACTCAGACCTGTTGACCCACATTTTATGCATAGCATTCCTCCCAGCCCCCAACCTATGGGGTTCCAGCACCCTGATAATTAAATCAGAGTCTTGATTAATAAATGAATCACTTATTTACTAGTGTAATCTAGTACATATTTACTAGTATATACTATTATATTTACTAGTAGAATCTAGACTTGGGAAGTGCTATTTAGTAGAGAATTCCTTTGGCAACGGCATCAGTTCTTTTAGCTTGGAAGCTAAAGCTTGGAAATGAAATTCTGAGCCACATGGCACATTTTCACACTGTCAAAGGAGGTTTGTGATTTAAAATTGTTAATAGTCAAATATATAGAAAGTAATGCATTAGCATTCTTCACTGGTACAACACTAATGTATACAGAGGATTACAGTGGAATTTATTCAACTTTCACTTTTTAAAATAATGGCAGCCAGGCATGATGGCTCATGCCCATAATCCCAGCACTTTGGAAGGCTGAGGTGGGAGGGTCACTGAAGCACAGGAGTTCGAGATCAGCCTTGGCAACAAAGTGAGATCTCCGTTTCTACAGAAAAATAAAAAAAATAGCTGATTGTGGTGGTGTATGTCCATAGTCCCAGCTACTCAGGAGGCTGCGGTGGAAGGATCATTTGAGCCCAGGAGGAGAAGGAGGCTGCAGTGAGATGCTGTTTAAAAAAAACTAAGTAAATAATGAAAATATAATAAAATAATGACAATCATATTTCACTAAACTCCCTATTGTAGCATACTTTGAATGGGAGGGAGGAAATAAGGTATTCTCGTCACAAGTTCTCAGCTTGGCAAAACTTACAACAACATAAAAAATTAACTTTAAAACTATGATGAACAAAGTCTATCTTTTATTTAAAGATTTAGAAGATAGTTTTCAGGGTCCTGATTAATAAATGAATCACTTATTTACTAGTATAATCCAGATGTGGGAAGTGCTATCTTATAGATAATTCATTTGGCAAAGTGCTGGTTGACATTTTATTGAATATCATTAGGAAAATTAGACAGACACATGCCAATTTTTTTTTTTTTTTTTGGAAACAAGATCTTGCCCTGTCATCCAGGCTGGACTGCAGTGCCATGGGAATAGTTCACTGCAGTCTTGCCCTTCCAGGCTCAAGCAATCTTTCCACCTCAACCTTGCAAGCAACTGGGACCACAAGGACTCGCCACAGCACCCGGCTAATTTTTAAAATTTTGTAGAGATAGGGTGAGTCACTATGTTGCCCAGGCTGGTCTTGAACTCTTAGCCTCAAGCAGTCCTCTTGCCTTAGCCTGCAGAGTAGTTGGGACTACAGGTGTGCATAATCACATCCTGGCTCACGTTAATATTTTTTTTGTAGCTATAGGGTCTCACTGTGTTCCGCAGGCCTGTCTCAAACTCTTGGATTCAAGCAGTCCTCCTGCCTCAGCCTCCCAAAGTGCTGGGATTACAGGCTTGAGCCACTGTCCCAGCTTAGGTTTTGTTGTTGTTGTTGTTTAAGCCATTCAGAGTATTTAATAACTTAAGTATATTAATTATAGAATAAAATTTGTATTTGTGGATTTTTTTTTTAGCATTCAGTAACATATGATCATATATACATCTGATTAATCTTTCTTTCCTTCTTTCTTTCTTTTCTTTTTTGAGGTGGAGTCTCGCTCTGTTGCCCAGGCTAGAGTGTAACGATGCAATGTCATCTCACTGCAACCTCTGCTTCCCAAGTTCAAGCAGTTCTCCTGCCTCAGCCTCCCGAGTAGCTGAGATCACAGGTATGCGACACAACATCAGCTAATTTTTGTATTTTTAGTAGAGTAGTTGTCTTACAGTCTGAAAAACAGAGTTGCTTTCCTGGGTGTGTGACTAATGCTGTTGCATGGCGCCTGAATTTAGAAGAGATGAGCCCCACACTTCACTTAATGCTGCACTGTCACTGTCTTGGAATTCTTAATGATTTTTGAACAAAGGGCTCTGCATTTTCATTCTGTTCTGGGCCTTACAATTATTTAGTGGGTTCCTGCTAAAAAAAAAAAATATCAGTGTATTGAGAGCTCCTTCGTGTCATCCAGGATCAAAGTGTTTATGGCACTCAATTTCTATATTTGACAAGAGAAGAGCTCTGAGGGTCCCTGGAGTCAGACTTGTCAGTCACTATGGGGGTTTATATACTCTGTGGCCAATCAGAGATTTCAGACCAAAAAAACATAAGCTTCTACTCAATAAATGAGATTTCCAAATATAGTGAAACCTGGTTAACAACTTTGGTTAGTGAAGTGAAGCAATGCCAACAGATGGTTAATGTGGAACACATGGTGTGCATTCAGCTGCTATTTGAGGAAAGTCCTGGTCTTAACTAGAATATGTGGGATAGCTGGGCAAAGACAGGTACAACCAACTTTGCTGAAAAATCTGGTTAGCCATACTAGAAATAGTTTTATGATTTTAAAAAAAGTCCTTCGATACTTTTCTACTAAGAAAAATGAAGAACTGGACCCCTAAGGGAAACTACCTGCTTGTGAAAAATGTTACCCCAACTGGTACATCCAGGATTGCAATTTTAATTGCAAGCAAGCAATTTGATATAGGGAAAAATTCTGTGATACTATGTCTTAAAAGCACGTCCTATGTTACTTTTATATTGTAGAAGTTGAAAAAGGCTGTTGGCATCTGTAAATTACCATTAAGAAGTTATTATGATTATTATTTAGAAATAGGGTCTTACTTGCCCAGGCGCAGTGGTTCACGCCTGTAAGTCCAGCACTTTGGGAGGCCAAGGCAGGCCAGTTGCCTGAGGTTAGGAGTTTGAGACCAGCCTGGCCAACATGGTGAAACCCCGTCTCTATTAAAAATATATTAAAAAAAAAATTAGCTGGGTGTGGTGGTGGGTGCCTGTAATTGCAGCAATTCAGGAGGCTGAGGCAGGAGAATCACTTGAACCCGGGAGGCGGAGGTTGTAGTGAGCGGAGATCTCGCCATTGCACTCCAGCCTGGGTGACAAGAGTGAAACTCCATCTCCAATAAAAAAAGAAAAAGAAGAAAGAAAGAAAAAGAAAGAAAGAAAGAAAGAAAGAAAGAAAGAAAAGAAAGAAAGAAAGAAAGAAAAAAGAAATAACGTCTCACTCTGTCGCCAGGCTGGAATGCAGTGATGCAATCACAGCTCATTGTAGCCTCAAACTCCTGGGCTCAAGCACTCCTCCCACCTCAGCCTCCTGAGTAGCTTGACTGTAAGTGCACACTACCGCTCCTGGTTAATTTTTTAATTTTTTGCAGAGAGAGGTCCCATTGTGTTGCCCAGGTTGCCTTTGCCTTTCAAAGTGCTGGGATTACAGGCATGAGCCACCCCACCCAGCCTATCATTTCAAAATAATAGTATTGAAGATGATGATAATTATAATCATGATTATTATTTTGCATCAAAAGCAAATAATCTTAGAAGAATTGTTTGACTACCTACCCTAATTAACCTACATTAAAAATTAATATCCAGGTGAAATTTAAATTTTAGGCTGACAATTTTTCCTTGTGAGTTCGAAACTTATTTAAAATATAAAACTTTCAACTTTCTTGAGGAAGTCGTGCTTCTGAGATAAAAATTAAGTAATAATGGGATCTAATTAAACCTAAGAGCTTCTGCACAGCAAAAGAAACTATCACTAGAGTGAACTGACAACCAACAGAATGGAAAAAAATTTTTGCAACCTACTCATCAGACAAAGGGCTAATATCCAGCATCTACAAAGAACTTAAACAAATTTACAGGAAAAAAACAACCCCATCAAAAAGTGGGTGAAGCATAGGAACAGACATTTTTCAAAAGAAGACATTTGTGCAGCCAACAAACAAATGAAAAAAAGCTCACCATCACTGCTCATTAGAGAAATGCAAATCAAAACCACATTGAGATACTATCTCATGCCAGTTACAATGGCAATCATTAAAAAATCTGTAAACAACAGATGCTGGAGAAGATGTGGAGAAATAGGAACACTTTTACACTGTTGGTGGGAGTATAAATAAGTTCGACCATTGTGGAAGACAGTGTGGTGATTCCTCAAGGATCTAGAAATAGAAATACCATTTGACCCAGCAATCCCATTACTAGGTATATACCCAAAGGATTATAAATCATTCTCCTATGAAGATACATGCACAAGTATATTTATTGCAGCACCATTCACAATAGCAAAGACTTGGAAACAACCCAAATGCCAATCAGTGACAGACTGGTTAAAGAAAATGTGGCACATATATACCATGGAATACTATTCAGCATTAAAAAAGGATGAGTTCATCTCCTTTTCAGGGACATAGATGAATCTGGAAACCATCATTCTCAGCAAACTAACACAAGCACAGAAAACCAAACACCACTTGTTCTCATTCATAGGTGGGTGTTGAACAATGAGAACACATGGACACTGGGAGGGGAACATCACACACTGGGGCCTGTTTGAGGGTGGGGGAGCTAGGGGAAGGATATTGGGGGTGGTGGGATTGGGGAGGGAAAACATTAGGGGAAATACCTAATGTAGATGATGGGGGTATGGATGCAGCAAACCACCATGGCATGTACCTATGTAACAATCCTGCACAATCTGCACATGTACCTCAAAACTTAAAATATAATAATAAAAAAAGAAAAAATCTTAGTTACACTAAAGTATCCTAAATAAAGACATTCACATTCAAAAAAAATTAAGTAATAATATAGTCTCTAGAAATTCTTATTAGTAATAAAGGGAAAGCCCTCAGGTATAATAATAGCTTCTTCAAAAGAGCAATTTTGGTGTCAGACCCTGGTTCAGTCCTCGGCTTTACTATTTACTATGTGATCCTGGGCAACTTCCTTGATCTTTCTAAGCCTCCTTTTCTGGATTTGAAACAAGGATAACAGCATTCAATGCAGATATGAGGATCAAATTAGATAATGGATGTAGGTGTCCAGCACAGAAAGCGTGACAGGATAAACATTCTACAGATGGAGCTATCATCACTGACAGGATTTTTCCTTCAGGATTTTAAGTTATTAAATAGTTACCTTATTGACAGGAATCACGTTTTTGACATTGTAGTAGAAGCCAAAATAGACCATGTTGAAAACTCCATGTCGTCCCAAAGTTGCAGTTAATCCTTTGTTGAGGCCTTGGAGTCCCCAGCCTTCCTTTTTAATGATTTGTCTTGCATAACCCATAGTAGATGGTTGCTGCAGAAGAGAGAAGCAAAGCCAGAATGATCATCTTCGGCACTCTGGAACACAGTAAATTACCATATTAACTTCCCCTCAAGCTAGAATCATTAGGGACTTCCCCCCTGCCCCCAGATATGAATAATCATTCTTAGATCTGTGCTTTTTAAAATCAGCAAACTCAAGAAGCAAACAAAATTGCATGCATAAAAACAGGCTTTACAGAGAAGATGTTGGCAAAGAACAAACAATATTGGTAGGATTAGTGAAACTGATGTTATATAATAACTATCATCACTTTCAACATGTAAGTAATTATATCCAGTTCTAGATTATCCCACACTAATGAAGGAGATTAACCATATAGATAATTTGGTAATCCATAACTGCACATTATCCAAAAAGAATTTATATTTGGCTCCTGAATTCAGCGTATTTACCTTTCTAATTATGGTTTTCTAAAGCTAATGTTACAAATAGTTTTGATTCCATTGCCTCAGTGATTTTAGCTGGTACTATGTTAGAAATCGGTGATAGATAAATAGCTGTTGATTGTACACGTCCTCAAGCAGATATGCAATCAGTGTGTGTATCTCTGCTGTGATAAATTATACATAAATGGTGTTGGGAGTACTGGGTTACCACCTTGAAATTACTTCTTTCCAGTTCCTTGATTGATTACCCAAGGCTGAAACGTCCTGACTGCTAGAATCCAGTCTTGCTGAAGAGCTCACTGCAGTTTACCCTGAGATTTACAATTAATTATAATACAATTCACAAGGGGTTTTAAAAAAATGTATGAGTGATTGTTTCCTTTTTGAAGGTACTGTACCGATATCTCTCTCATATTTTCACTGAATATTAATAGAAGAAACTGTTCAGTGTTTTTTTTTCCACTCATGAGGCACACACTGACATGACATTTGTTTGATAATTCACTGAAGCAGATTGTTAGAGTGGTCGTGGCAGTCTGGCACGCTTTCAGACTAAAAGTATTTTCTTATCATGTGCAATTAAGGCTACATCAGCAGAATAAAATAGAACAAATCCAATCATGGCATTTCTTCCAATCTGCATTTATAATAGCTATGTAATTAACATGAAACATTTAAATGAGCTCTTTAATATAGTAAATCCTATAGTTTTTGCTGATAAATACTTTAAAGACTCTAGCTACAATTCTACACTCAACTTCATCTATTAATTTAAGGAACTAATTATAATAAATTACAATAAGCTTAAGAAGACCCTTCTTTGTAATATGAAAAAACCATGTGAGAAATTGTCTTAAAACAATAAGACATATCATACAGGAAAACCAAAAATTTTCTGAAGGTTAAAGTTTACTTTCTGTTCAACAACATGAGATTTTTTTTTGTTGGTGTTTCAGCACATTGACTTTCATCCCAAATCATTATTATTTTTTTCAGTTTTCAAAAGAGATAGGACAAGCTGAGCAGAAACTCATTTTTGTTGAAAAGACCTTGGAAGTGCTGAGTAAACTGCCCATATACTGCTGTCTTGCTTCAAGGAAGGCAATCGAGGGGTGGGGGAAGCAGAGGCAGCTTTCCTGGGAATGGGAGGAACAGAACAGAGATGAGGCTGCCTGACCAATACAGGTTCTCCTGCACCCAACCTAAACCTTTTCTCTATCCTCACTCCTCTGAGGTCCTGAGGGCACGAGGGAGGAGGAGCTCTGAGGCCATCTAAGTTCTAGAGCCACAGAGAAACCAATGGCTCTAAAATAAATTGCAAATAACAATGGCTTTCCCTAAAAAAAAAAAATGAGTGTAAGATGTTTCTATTGTTTAGAAATCTTAGTTTCCTAAGTCATTAGAATGAGGATGACTAAACTAAGTATTAACTTGATTAGCATCTTTCTCATCATCTTGAAAAGAGACTTCTCCTAGATCTTGGTAAGAGTTGACAAATACCCAAATGGCATTTGCTGATTGTCTGTTTCCTGATTTTTACTGGCTTGGGTGCTGTGTGTGTATAAGCAAATGTAATGCATGGATTTTAAATTCAAGTGCCTTGTTGAGTTTGAACTCTAGTTGTCAGTAATTAATTGGAGAGTAGCATAGTAATTGGAAATAGGAGCTCAGAGCTAGACAGTTCCAAGTTTGAGTCTCAGCAATACTACTTGCTACTTTAGCAAGTATTTTATCCTCTCCAATTAATCCTCACTTTATTAATTTGTAAATAAGGATAATAATAGAATCTTCCTGAGGCTGGTGGCTTCCTCAGTGGCTCACATCTATAATCCCAGCATTTTGGGAGGCTGAGGCATGAGAAGTGCTTGAGCCCAGGAGTTCAAAACCAGCCTGAGCAACATAGTAAGACCCCAGTCTCTACAAAAAATTAAAAATTAGCCAGGCTCTGTGGCAAGTATGTCATCCCAGCTACTCAGGAGGCTGAAGTAGGAGGGTCACTTGAGCCCTGGAAGGTGAGGCTGCAGTGAACTGTTACCTTGTCACTGCACTCCAGCCTAGATGACAGAGCGAGAGCAAGACCCTATCTCACAAAAAAAAAAAAAAAAGAATCTTCCTCACAAGATTGTTGAGACTGTTGAGATAAGTCAATGAACTTAGTCCACTGTAAGCAACTTAGTCCACTGTAAGCATTCACTGTACATTTAGGTATTAACAATAATGGCAGTTATGCTGACAATCATAAGAATATTTACAACAACAAAAAAAGGTAATTTCTTTGTTAGTTGAAGGCAGTGGCAATCAAAAGGTGGAGTTTGATTACAGGGAGAGAAAGCTTCTTTTTTTTTTTTCTTTCTTTCTGGCTGTCCTTTCCTTTTCCCAGAGTTTCAGACCCTTGTGATAAAGTCCACCAAGAATGCATCAAGAATGCAAGATAACACGTCTGCTTCCTCTGAGACCCAACCAAATCCAATGCTTGGACTAGAGATCCTGTTCCAGGCATAGTGACTCACCTAGGAGCTTTTCTCTCTGGAGCAGTAGATGCTATAAATTGGCATCTTCCTTATCTCTCAAAGTGAGTATCCTGGCTAAGATCTCTCCATATGGCAAGTCTGTGGGCTGTAGAAATAAGGCCATATGGGAGCAAAGGCTGGCAATGGAAAAGCACATGAATTGAGCTTCTCCCTCTACATGGCTTTCCAGCCTAGAGAACACATTCATATATGTGATCAGGTAGTTGGAACACAGAAAGTGCTCATCACCTTTAGCCATTATCATACATGCTCAGCACTTTATAGTGTCATTTAATCCTCTCAATAATGTGTGAGATAGGTCTTATCATGACCTCTATTTGGCAGATAAGGAAACTAAGGCTTAGAAGTTACTTGCCCAAGATTACAGAGTTAGTGGTAACAACAGAGCTCCAACTGAGGTTCCTTGGACTACAAATCTGAACTTTTACACTCTTGGTGGTTCTGCCACCCTAACATATCTGATTGCTTCTCTCAGCAACCTTGTAAGGTAGACAGCTGGCGTATCTCATTTTACAGGTGAGGAAACCAAGGATTGTTAAGCAACATGCCTAAGATAAAATGCTGCTGATAAATGGCTTAAGCAGAATTCTGCATCTAATCCAATGTTGTTCTTTCCATACTCATAATAAGAGTTTTAGAGTTTGATAATCCAATCATATAAGTAACAGATGCATAATAGTACAAATACATTTTTTTTTTTCTGGCAAATGGAGACTTTGGGATAAAGAAAACCAGAACTTAATTGCCTAAAAACATTAGAA
Source organism: Cacajao melanocephalus (assembly GCA_963573385.1). Taxonomy (NCBI): domain Eukaryota; kingdom Metazoa; phylum Chordata; class Mammalia; order Primates; family Pitheciidae; genus Cacajao; species Cacajao melanocephalus. The sequence goes on along the minus strand of CAUYLG010012637.1, from coordinate 11,798 downwards.
GTAAAAGTATGATAGTGTGTTTTCTTCTTCATTCAGGGACATTGTATTACACACATGTAAGCAAATATTTAATTAGAAAGGCAAAACATGACTTCCACTAGGATGCTTAAATAGGAAAATATAGAATCATTTTGACTAGAACTCTGTAAACACAAGGAATTTTACTAAACTTATTTGATTATGGGGCTTCCATTTAAAAACAAAATGGTAACTGATTAGCATCACTAGCCAAACGATTCCAATAATATCCAACACAGCAGGTCATCAGCCAAATGACTCCAATACTATCCAACCTAGCTCAGTTGCTTTCTAATATTTAGATTTACTCCAATTTTCATATTTAGTTACCAATTGTGGGCCAAATTGCACTCCAACTTTCCCGGTTATACCTTCATTGACTGCACCCAAACTGAAAAGCATGGAAGAATAAGTGGATCAGGATGACACTTAACAAATATGTTTTGCTTTGATTTTTACATGAACAGATATATTGATAATTTTTATATTTATCTATGAGAGTATTCTGTAATGGTTATGGGATATGCAATCAAATTTCTGTTTAAAAAGGTATTAAGAGGTTTAATTTAAAATGCAGAAACTTGGCTGGGCACTGTGGCTCACACCTATAATCCCAGCACTTTGGGAGGCCGAGACCAGCAGATCACAAGGTCAGGAGTTTGAGACTAGCCTGGTCAACATGGTGAAACCCTGTCTCTACTAGTAATATAAAAATTAGCTGGGCGTGGTGGTTCACGCCTGTGGTCCCAGCTATTCTTGAGGCTGAGGCAGAAGAATTACTTGAACCAGGGAGGTGGAGGATGCAGTGAGGTGAGATCTCGCCACTGCACTCTAGCCTGGGAGACAGAGCAAGACTCTGTTTCTAAATAAATAAATAAATAAATAAATATTAAAAAGCAGATCCTAGGTGAAATAAGCCAAAGACAGAAAGAAAAATATCACATGATCACTTATATGTGTAATCCAAAACAAAAAATTCAAATATACACATAGAATAAAATAGTGGTTACTAGGAGTGATGTGAGAAGTGGGGGGATGTGGGGGGATGCAGGTGGAAGGGTGCAAAGCGTTAGCAGAATGAACAGCTCTAGAGATCTAATGTCCAACATGAGGACTACAGTTAAAATTGTATTGTACTGGCTGGGCGCAGTGGCTCATGCCTATAATCCCAGCACTTTGGGAGGCCAAATTGGGTGGATCACCTGAGGTCAGGAGTTGGAGACCAGCCTGATCAACATGGAGAAACCCTGTCTCTACTAAAAATACAAAATTAGCTGGGTATGGAGGCACATGCCTGTAATCCCAGCTACTTAGGAGGCTGAGGCAGGAGAATTGTTTGAACCTGGGAGGTGGAGGCTGTGGTGAGCTGAGACTGCACCATTGCGCTCTAGCCTGGGCTACAAGAGCGAAACTCTATCTCAAAAAAAAAAATTGTACTGTACTGTTTTAGGGATTTTTTTTGTTAAATAAGTAAATTTTAGCTGCTCTTGCCATACACACAAAAAAGTCACTATGTGAGATGATAGATATGTTAATCTGCTTCTCTATAGTAACCATTTTACTATCTGTATCCCATAACATCATGTTGTAAACCTCAAATATATACAATAAAATATATTTTAAAATACAAAAAAAAAAAAATTGAAGAGAGAGAGAGAGAAGATCCTTGGTGTAAATGAAGCGCCCAGGCACCACTCTGGGGCACTGAATCCTTACTTTCTGATAGCCCAGTACTACCAACAAATCACTGAGATGACCTGTGGCAGCCTGAGCTATTTTTTCTGGAGTTCTTCCATCTGAGTGCTGACCATAACTGGCTCTGATTAGCTCATGAGATCACAGACAGGATTTTAGGCAGCAGCCATTGTTCCCTGGGTAAATACCAGTCAGAGTATGGCCAGTGGGTACAGGCTTGGGTGTGTCAGTGGATTTCCTCCATCTCTAAGGCCAAAGAAGAGTTCTAGGCATAGCATGTCCAAAGAAAGCACGCTCCACATGCATTCCTATGGAAAGGTGGATGGGTTGCATTTGAAAGCCAATGGAATACGGGTGTTGCACCGGATTTCATCACATGGCTGGAAAGCAAACCGGATGAGACTACACAATGGAGTGAGTGTCCATATCTGGGCCTTCAGAGAAATACTGCTTTGTTTGAAAAGAGGGGACCCAGTTGCTCCACGAAGGTAGGAAAATATGCTTGCTCTTCAGGAAATGAAGATCATCCATACTTTTCATTACTCAAATGAGGTCTTGAAGCATTTTCATACATTTGAAAAATTTAAAAATCAAAGAAAAACCTTCCTTTTATTTGAGAACAAAACGTAAGTGAAAGGAGAAGAAATCAGGCTTTAGAAGTCCACATTTACAGTTCTCTTAGCTTAGATATTTCATGAATTCATCATTACAGTTTGTTTTCATAGGGCAGGATTTTGAACAAAAGAGATACCCAGGTATAATTAGAGTCTATCCAGAGTGTATGTTCGATGAACAGGTCTATTTGCAAACAACCAGTGAGTGGAGAAGAATTTGCTGTTGAAAACCCCTCCCAGATACCGAGCCACAAAGCTATGTCAATATCAAACTGCTATTCAATAACCAGCCCTGGAGGAGCACAGTGTCCTGCAGGTGATGAGACGCTGACCCTGTGCCTTGTCCCTCCACCGATAGCAGAGCTGGGAGGAAGGAAGGTGACAGTGCTGTGGCCACATGGGTGACAACTCAGGGAAGACTGGCAACAAAAAAGGAGGCTTTGCTTCTTCATGGTCCCAGAAACACTTTCTTTTGCTTTTCCCTTGAGCTTCTTAATTATCCCGTTTTCTTTATCCCAATGAAAATAGTATGGTTGACTAGAAAGAGACATCTATGCTAATGTTCAGTTTTTTTAGAGCTAACATTTTTGGGCGTTATTTTCTCTACCTTATAAAATGTGGATAAAGCCACCAACCTTACAGAGATAAAGAGATGATTTGAAATTATCAACTGAGTGTGAACATCAGGAAAAGTGGAAGGGTGATCAGTGGTAACCAGTGGGATAGGGTTAGAAGGAGATGATGGCAAAAATCAACTAATTTTTCTTTATATAGCTCCGTCTTACTTGATTTATTAAAAAGATATTATGTTAATGATTTATAAAATTATATAAATATTTTTAAAAAGTCAAATAAAGGGAAAAACTCAAATAAGGCAACTTGCAGAATGTCTGTTATACAGCAGATATTCTGTAACTGGTAGCTATTATCATTACTTCAAAGTCTTGATTCTGAAAGCAAAAATCTAGGGTTCCTGGCACAGTTGAATGGAAGACAAGTCTATTTTCTGTAAATGATAATAGAGAGACAACTTGGCTGCTGCCTTAGATGTTATTGAAAGATAACTATAGGAATGGATTCATATGCATAATTTTCTCTCCTGCCCACAGCAATCATAAACTGGAAAGAAATAATTTCTGTACTGAATTGTTGCCAGGTAGTGTTTCACACATTAATGCAGGAAAAATTTGAACTTAACCCAATACATCATCATAAATGTTGACATACCCTTGAAGCTGGCTTCTCACACTATCTGTAAACAGAGCCTCACACTTACTGTCTGTATAACTCAGCTTCTCTCTCTCTTGAAAGAGATGATAACAAAATACAGCCCTTCAACTTCCTTTATCAATATAAAGTTGACCCTATGTAATATAATAAGTTTAGTTAAACATTTGTTGATTTTCTATGGAGAACATACTCACTAAGCTTTGTGATATCATACATGATCTAATTGGTCTCTATTAGATTATTAAGTTCCCAAGATAAAGTGTGTAGAATTATATCTACCTGAGCTAATTAAAAAAAGACCCCTGAGCTAATTTTAAAAAATCCCTATCTTTAAAGATTTTACCATCAGTTATACATTTGCTATCTGTTCATTGGTCCTTAAAATGATAATCAGAGCAAGGTAGAACAGTAACTATTTCTTCCTTGGGCTGAACATCTTTAAAGACTAAATAGAGATAAAACAGGCTTTTGTAATTTCCTATAGGTTTAGTTTCATATTTGGGGTGAGAATGATTATGTTCATATGTAACTCAGATAAAAAATGACAAGAGTAGGAGGAAAAATCTGTGCCCCGGCCACACATCAGAGGCAAATCCTATAGACCTCAAGGGAAGAAAAACATAACCCTTTAGCCAAATAATAACTTTGAAGTAGATTTCAAAGTGGAGAGAAAAACTGGGAAACAATTCATACAGATTTTGCTTCTGGGGAGAAACTCACATTTTCCAGGCTAGCAGAGAGCATGCCAGCCAAACACCACTTGGCTTAGCACAACTGATAGGGGACTTCTAGTTCTTATAAATATACAGATAAAAACCAATGCACCCAGTTTGGGGAGGTCCTGTAAGGACAGCAAGCTACAAAGTCACATTGGAAAGACTGGATGTGAAACCATCTCTAATAGAGAAATCGTTGGGCAAGCTTAGTCCCAAGCTAAAGAGGCAAGAGATCAGGACAACAATTTGCCTGGGTTTAGTTTGAAGGATTGGGGGAAATTTGGGTCTATCCTGATTTTATTCACACATGGTTTTACACCCAGTGAACTAAACCAGAGCATGACAAAGCTGTGATTACTTTGCTCCCCACAGAAGGTCAAGCATATTTAAATTAGAGACCGGTTTTCTTTATTCACTGTGAAGTTTAAGATACTGGCCAAGACTCTGGTATTGGAATTGGAGGAAGTGTGGCAGGGATTATAGTCTTTGACTGATATGGTGGTAATTTAAGAAGTGGAGGCGAGACAAGCATACCTATTAAAATATTTTATACATAAGTTGGAAGCATTTGAGGGCAGTATCAAGAACTAAATTCACCACAATTTTTAAAAACAGTTTATGGCTAAACTGGGTGGGAGGCATATTTTGTGGGTAACATACATCTTACTGGTTAGAGGATCAGAGGAGAGACCCTGGGGCAGCTGGAGCATGCACAGTACCCGTTGTTCTTCGGAAGTCCTGATGGAAACTGCACTTGCAGCTCCAGGACTCCAGTTCCTATCATTCGGCTGCCAAGAACATAACAGGAACTTCTGCTCTATGCCAGTGCTGTACTTGGATCCTGGCTGGGGGGCCCTTGCCCTGGATGCTGTGCTTCAGAGGGTGTCATTCTGGCCCTCTGCCAGCCAGGCCTGCCCCACATGGCCAAAGGAACAGCCCACACCTTCTTCTAGACCATGCTCTCTGCACCTGGAACTGCAGCAGTTCCTTTGTTCCATCTCTATCTCTCCCCCATTGCCCAGAAGACTTTCGTATTATATTAAGTATCATATTGGCTACTGTGGTCCTTGGCTATCCTCCGCTGCAGAGCCCCTCTCAGCTGCAGCAACTTCTTGCTGGAAGTTGCTTGGGAATTACATGTTTAAAAGACCCACTGACTCACCACCTCAGGCTCAAGAGATAGGAAAATCCAAAATACACTGTGTAGGACTCTATGGTGGTTTATGTCCAAGAGATGAGAGTAGACAGGTTGAACAGCAGACATGCTGCCTGAGAAATTCTGCCAGTTGGCAGGACAAGAGCTACCTATCTGCAAAAATAAGAATCTACAGGGTACGTGCTCTGTTTTTCTTAAAGGTGTGGTCAGGTCAGTTGGCCGTTCTGCATGTAGCCCATCCATTTGGTGTTCCACCACAACTGGAAGCTAACTGAAAAGGCTGAAAATGAGCTTAGTTCATAACCTTCCATATGAAGTGATTAAGAAGGCTTAACCAACAATTCACGTTAACTTTATACAGCTGTTCCAGGGGAAGACTCTCTTGATTGTGGTAGAATTCTTCCCAAAGTGGCCTCAAATGTTTTTAGTTTCATTTCTAACTTCTGCTGCTAAGTGCTAGTTATTTACAGTAAATGGATATCCAGCTACTGCTATATGATAATGGACCCTTATTCTCAGTTTAAAGACCTTATCAACAGGCACTGTAAGCAAGCTGCCAGTCCATAAGCCTTGACAAGGAATTCAGGCTGAATGGTTGGCGCTGGCATCTGAGAATGACCTAAGGCACACTTTGGGAGAAGACCATTGCTCAGTGAGCTGTGTCAGTCCCCACAACTGGAGTCAGCTGTGACTGTTTAATATTAATTGGGGCATTATCTCAAAATAAATCTGTCTCTATTTAAACTTACGGATTTGTAAGGTTCACTTGCATCTAGAAATAGTTATCATTGGTTGAATGCCTACCATTTGCCAGGCTCTGTGTTAAGACCTTTGTATATATTAACACATTTAAATTCTCATAAAAAGCATGTTGTAATAATAATGACTAACGTTTCCTAAACCATCACTGCATGCTAGATCATATTGACAGCTCAGCTTTATATAGTCTCATTTAATCCTCATTTGACTGTCTGACATGGCTATTACTATTATTTTGTCCTAACAAACAAGGAAACTGGGCTAGGGTCAGGGTAGGAAATGTGAGGTTGTCACATAGTCAACAACTGAGATCTCCCTCCAGGGCTTGTGCTTCCAACCACTACACAGGTGCCTTGCTGTAAGGAGACGAACTGATCACTATCATTTCACCAGTGTGGGAACTGCAGGTATGTTGTTCAAGATCACACTGCTGGAGAATGGTAAAAAGTGTAATGAGAACTTCGGTGTCTCTCCCCACAAGATTGTTCTTCCTTTCTACACGGCTCTGATTGTATATGCTCTTCAGTAATTGGCAAACAAAGTTCAAATCCTGTTAGAAATTACAGAGTAGGAAAAATGGGGGTTCTGATCCTATAAATGAAATCATGGCACCTGAATTATGCAAGGTTGAGCCCAAAGATAGGCCAGCAAGTCATTCCCACCTGATCAGCTGAGAAGGTCTTCCCTGAAAGCAGGGCTTGATCTTGGCAGAGCCATTAGAAGGATTTCCTCTGGATAACACACTTTTCTTTAAACTGTTCTGTATTTTCTAAATTTTCTACAATGAACATGCATTACTTTTGAAAGTAAATGTTCACAGACAAAACATGAATGCATTCTCATTTTAAAACATTCAACATCACAAAGCCTTTCTCTTAAACTCTCATCTTCTCCTCCTCTATTCTAATCTCCTCTCCAGAGGTATGGATTTTAGTGTGAATTCCTATAGACCTGAACGATCCTATATAGAAGTTACTACACACGTGGCCATGAGGACCTAAAATGTTTTAGTTGAGATGTGCTGTTAGCATAAAATATACACCAGATTTTAAAATTAAGTTTAAAAGAAGAATGCAAATACCTCATATAATTTTTATGTCAATTACACATTGAAATGAAAAATTATGGAGTCAGTAAAAAGATCAGTGGTTGCCAGGGATTAAGCTGGGTGGGGAGGGATGAATAGGAAGAACACACAGGATTTTTAGGGCAGTGAAATTACTCTGTATGATATTATAATGGTAAATATATGTCATTATACATTTGTTCAAACTCATAGAAGGTACAGCACCAAGAGTGAGCCCTAATATAAACTATGGACTTGGGTGATAATGATATGTTAATGTAGGTTCATCAATTGAAACAAATGGACTGCTCTGATGGGGGATGTTAATCGTGGGGAAGATGATGCATGTGTATGCATGTGTAGGGGAATGGGGTTCATAGGAAGCCTCTACCTTTTGCTCAATTTTGCTGTGCACCTAAAATTGCTCTAAAAATAGTCTTCAGAAAAATGAATACACCGGGTTAAATAAAATACATTGTTAAATTAATTTCACCTGTTTCTTTTTATTTTTTAAATGCAGCTACTAAAAATATGGCTCACATATTTCTCTCAGACAGCACTGCTCTAGAGTCTAGATTTTTAGTGCACTTATACATACATATTTAAGAAATACATATATATTTTTGGTGCTTTTAACATAAATATGCATTACTTTTATGCTTGGATTAATTTTTTTAAGTCAAATCTTTAAAGGCAATAGACATTAAATTAATTCTTTTCTTCTTCAATTTCTCTTCCTCCTCTTCTTCCTCTTTCTCCCCATCTCCCTTTTATACTTAACAACACATGAAGCCTTAGAGTGAAGGAAGCAAGAATCATTCCTGGCCGTACACAGGCACAGGTGTTACCTAGGGGTATCTATTCCCTTGTTGGGTAAAAGAAGGAGCTAGTCAATGAAGAAGGCTTTGGGATTATTGAGTCCTAGACAAAAGTCCTATGAGATACTAGCATAAATGATCAGCAGTTATTTTCTAAATAACTAGATCCAAATATTCTATTCTTAATACGTCATCTCTTTTTCTCAGACATCTTCTACAACAGGCACAATCCCATTACTGTCTGTTGAGTAAAAGCACCTACTGCTTCAATTTGATCAACATTGCCCATAACGTGCCGCATCAAAACACCACCTCATTTCAGCTACTGAATTCTGCTAGTTGCTGTAAATAAATGCTGATGCAGGTGACCTATGAAGTCACTACTTTGCTAAATTCTAATTAAAGTAACTTTAAAACTATCTTACAATGCATCTAATAGATTTTATTCTAAGTAAATACCTGATAATGTCCAGTTCAGTGATCATGCAAAAGAAATGACCCCAAACAAGCTCCTGCTACCCCCTGGCCCCCGCTTTAAAAAATAGCTAAATATACATGATTTACACAGACTGCATTTGTGTAAGTGATGAACTGGTGGCATCTACACATGCAGCACATTCTTTTGTTGGGCAGGAAGGGTGTTTATTGTGTTCTAGCAAGTCATTAGCAGATTGAAAACATTAGCAGCTCTTACTTGAACTCAGTGCAGAACCTCCTTGAAGGCAAAGGAGAGAAAAAGAACATTAGCATGAGCCAAGGTGCCCTGATAACTCATGATTTTCATTCCCGTGAGTGCCCTTTGATGCTCTGTCCCATTTGAGTCCTTCTGGTTACATGCTGCCTAGTTAGAGAACTGCAATTGAAGTCCTGTTTATTCCTTTGCCTACTCACTGCTGCTTCAAGTCAAGCTTCCCAAGCGATAAGATGGAACACTGGACAGGGGTCTCTGCGATTTTCTTCTAGCTGGTAATTCTCCCAGTTTAACAGACCAAGTTTGTCTTAAGCAGATACCATGGGAACTATTTTAAATGCTCCATATTGGTAAGACATTTAAAAAATATTTCCTTTCCCCTCCCCCTATTCCTCACAATCTTTTTCCTTTATTCAAGAAAGAATAAAGAGAAAAGAAACTAGAATACAGAGATTTTCAACTTTTTATAAAGTGCTATATATCATTGTATTTAAGATAATCTTTTTAAAAGTAAATAGAAAAAAAAATTGCCCCTGAATTAGGATTGACTTCATCTGAGTAGATACCATCTCCTATAACAGCCCAACCCTGTCCCCCCAGGTCTTGGCAGCTAAAGGTGAGTAGGACCCCCCTTCCTTCCCCATGCCCCTGCCTGAGAAGCTGCCAGGAAGCTCTCAGGCAGCATCAGCAGGCAGGAAGTGGGGTGGGAGTGAGGGGGTCTCCACCCATTAGCAGCTGCTTAAGCAGTAGGCAGGGGAACTTTCCTACAGAAAGATCCAGGTCAGAAGATACTCCAAACCAATTTCTACCACATGCTACCCAGTTGTGGAATTAAATTAAAATACTAAGAAGGGATCTGGAATGCAATTCCCTTGTTTTCCCCTGGCACCCAAAAGAATAAAACAAGAGCAGTTGGACTTGGTAGTTTAAAGGGAATTCTTAGGTAACTGGAAGGAAGTGAAGGCAGCACACACGAAGGAATGCTGTCTGCATAGACGTCATGTGCCAATGATGAAATGTCAAGACCCATCATCGTCCATGTGGTGACGTCTAAACAGGTTTAGTAACTTGCTCACTTGGATTTAACCAAAAGACAAGTTTGACAGATTATCTGAATCTTTCAGGGCGGGTGGTGGGTGTAGTAGGGAAAGGATTGAGGTCATTTTTTAAAAAGCAAAATAATGTTATCACCTCAGTGGTTTAGCTATAGTCCATTCTAGTGCAATGTGAAAGAAGTTTTGCGAGCAGCTGGGAAAATATTTCTATATAAGTCATTTCAGATTACGTTAGAGCTCTAAAATAAAAAATGAATAAACAAGTGTTTGTCCATTAGATCTCAGTGCATTTTTGTTAACGCTTTACTTGCAGGAGATATTTGACTTTTCCTTACCCTATTTCCTTAACAATGATTTACTATGGCTTTAATAAGTGGATAAAAGTTGGGTCCATTGTTTCACATCCATACTTAAAAATAAGTTTTTATGGCTGGGCACGGTGGCTTACACCTGTAATCCCAGCACTTTGGGAGGTTGAGGCAGTCAGATCACCAGAGGTCAGGAGTTTGAGACCAGCCTGACCAACCCATGGAGAAACCCTGTCTCTGCTAAAAATACAAAATTAGCTGGGTGTGGTGGTGCATGCCTGTAATCCCAGCTATTCGGGAGGCTGAGGCAGGAGAATCACTTGAACCCGGGAGGCAGAGGTTCTGGTGAGCTGAGATGGCACCATTGCACTCCAGTCTGGGCAACAGGTGTGAAACTCCGTCTCAAAAAAAAAAAAGTTTTACAAGAACAGAAAGCCAAACATCTTATGTTCTCACTCATATGTGAGTATTGAACAATGAGAACACGTGGACTCAGGGAGAGGAGCATCACACACTGGGGGCAGTTGCAGGGGGGCGGGTAGGGGAGAGACAGCGAGGAATGGGGAAGGAGGGGAGGGTGGGGAGGGAGAACATGGGGAGGAATGCCAGATATAGTATGCACCTAAAGTAAAATAAATAATTTTAAAAAGTTTGTACATGCCATCAACAATAGAAAAACATTAAGTGGTTACCTCTGCAAATGTGTTCCGATTTGCTTGCAAGCCAACTTTTACTACCTCAAAAGGGTTAACTATGACGGCTTCTGTTAGTCCAGATCCCAATCCAGCAATGGCGAATGTCTAGAAAAATTAAATCAATCAGTACTTTAAAACAAGTTATCATGTGTACGGATTTAAACATCCTATTCATTACACTATGCAGCTGAATGTTATAAAAAGAATGGAGAAACCTACATAAATGCACCATATACCATTACTAAACAGCTTTAGTTCTTGATTAGTTGCTGACAATTTTTGAAGAAGAAATTACAGAAGCCACAAACCACATCCTAACAATTTCAAAATAAAATGTCAAAGCCCCATCAACAACTTTTTCCTTTAACAAAAAGCAAGGTTGTTTTACTTATTTAAAGGTGGATACTAAAACATCTGCACATATAACAATTAAGAGAATTTGAATTGTAAAAGGGGAGCTTCATTTTTAAACATGTACTTAAATTTCTTTATTGGGCATACAAGAAATTCAAGGAGCAGAACCACAAATAAAATGTTTCTAAAAAGTTAAATTTAGGTAACAACATAGCTGGAAACATTTAACTCTATGGTCATGTTTTTAGAGTCACTATTCTGGACTATTAACAAACAAAATATATTTTTTATTTGTCTTTTCCCTATTTTAAAAAACACAGGTAATTGATATAGTCTTCTAAACCTAAAAGCTTAGATCAGAAATGGCTAGAACAGAAATGGCACTGTCCCAGCTGCTCGGGAGCTGAGGTGGGATGATCACTTGAGCCTAAGAGTTCAAGGCTGCAGTGAGCTATGATGGAACCACTGCACTCCAGCCTGAGCGACAGAGTGAGACTCTGCGCGCACACACACACAAAACGCCAAAATCACCTAGATGGCCAAGGGACCAACGTTGGGTGGATTCTGTCTTTGTTCTGACAGCCCAAAGTCCACAGCGGGCTCTTCAGCACGTCATTTGGCTC